>OX103959.1:16956532-17266532 GCA_944470425.2 Schistosoma bovis | reverse complement strand
ACAAGATCCAAATTACACTGAAAAGTACATGTAAGTACTAAATCGCAAATGGAGATTGAATTATCATTTTGAACTAGTAAAACTGAATTTGAATAGTGTCTATATTAAAACACAATATTCCATTACACTATCTTATCTTATAGGCATACTGAGTCCTAAGTGGATAATGCGATGATGCTTGAAGCGAACAGTACTGCGTCCGAGTCCTAGAGTGAACATCAACTCTGAGATGCAGGCACATCCAGCTGACGAGTCCGAAATAGGACAAAACTCGCTTCAAACTGGATTTCACTGCTAACCACTATCCATCTTTGCTTAAAACAATGTATTATTCTAGTGTACAGGTATATTGGTTGCTATAACGATTATAGTACCTGATTACTGCTTATACTCTTACTACTTCTACCAATGAGAAAGTTCCCACTATCGGGGGATAAGTCTACTTCCGATTGCGTCCAAGCTATTGGCTTCCGTCATATTTCGTAGGTTGTTCAAAACCCGAGAAAGATTGACTCGCGAGGAGCAGGCTGGGTTTCGTTCTGGTCGAGGATGTATTGATCATATCTTCACCCTCCGCCAAATGTTAGAACACCGCCATACTTTTCAAAGGCCAACAATCGTAGTGTTTCTTGACATCAGGGCTGCCTTCGATTCGTTGGACAGGACTGTTCTCTGGGAGTGTCTATTGAAGAAGGGTGTGCCTGAGAAGTTTATTAACATCCTAAAAGCCCTGTATAAAAACACCTCAGGCAGAGTGAGGGCATACAACCACCTCTCTCCATCGTTCCATTCGAGCAGTGGGGTTAGGCAGGGTTGCCCAATCTCACCATTCCTCTTCAACTTTGCCATCGATGACATTCTGGAAACAGCTCTGATGAATGTAAGTAATGGTGGTGTGGGACTTTTGCCTGGAGAAAGACTTCTCGACCTTGAGTATGCGGACGATATTGTCTTACTGTGCGATAATGCCCAAGGCATGCAATCCTCACTTAATCAGTTGGCGATCAGTGTCCATAGGTACGGTATGTGCTTTGCACCTTCGAAGTGCAAATACTTCTACAAGACTGGCAGGATTCCAATCCTGTACTCACCCTGGATGGTGAACAGATAGAAGTATTCGAGAAGTTCGTGTATCAAGGTAGCTGCATAAATGCTGGTGGGGGTGTGAGTGATGAGATCAATGCATGTATAGTGAAAGCCAGAGTGGCTTATGCCAATCTGGGCCATCTTTGGCGCCTTCGTGATGTCAATCTGGCTGTAAAAGGTCGAATCTACAACGCGTCGGTGAGAGCAGTTTTGCTCTATGCTTGTGAAACCTGGCCTCTCCGAGTTGAGGATGTTAGATGACTCTCTGTGTTTGATCATCGCTGATCTCCGAAGGATTGCTGACATTCAGTGGCAACACCATGTCAGTAATGCAGAGGTTCGGCATCGTGTGTCCGGGCACAGAGATGATAATTCAGTTGGTGTCACCATCTTGAAACACCGACTTCGGTGGCTTGGACATGTTCTTCGAATGTCGTCCCAGAGAATTCCACGTCGTGCATTATTTTCCGACTCTGGGACTGGTTGGAAGAAGCGGAGAGGTGGTCAGTGCATGAAAGAAAGCTCCAAAGAGCTGGCTTCTGTTGGTCCATCACGACTCTCTGGTTGGGGTCGGAGAGATGGTGTGACACAGTGGCTAGAGACCTTATCAGATATGGCTCAGAATAGAAGCCAGTGGCGATCGTGCTGTAACCTTCTTTTGCTTTCTTCATAAAAAAAGTGGTTGTGTCTCCCTTACCTGAAAGATTTCTTCTGATTGTACCTTTCCGTTCCCTCATTACTACCACACTACCTTACACCAATCTCTTCGTTATTGTTCTCTTTTTCTTTTGCGCTCCCTAGCTTTTTTTTTCTATTTCTCTCTGATATCTCATTGTTTTGTGTGGCGCATATATATATTGGCGCTCTCTTGTACCAATATTCATGTGTTCAAATAAATAAATAAACATGATTTATATCGCGAAGGCTTAGGAGATTGGTGTTCTGAACTCAACAGGTAGGGGTTAGGTGGAAAGCAGGATCGATAAAGATTCTAGACTGTTCATACAAGTTTTATACGTCATTGGTCCGATCGATAATTCACTATTCTCTAATCGACGGTATCATTACGCTATACATACATATTGATAGGGGACATAGGATACAAATGATAACAGATAGATAATAAGGAATGAAATAGATAACAACACCATCATCAACAATAACAATAACAAAAAGTAAACCACAATATAAATGATATCACTTACTTCAATATAATTTGCTAATATAGATGGACTTAATTCAGATTCTAATACACTTGTATTCAATGAATGTTTATAACAGCAAGCAATTAATGTTGGATATAAAATATCTGTTAATGGACAATAACTAAAATATTCAAAAGGTAATGATAATAAACGTTGAAGTAGATTTGGTGATGAACCACATTGTAAACTAGTTTGATTATCCGAATTTAACACACATAAATAACCAATACATAAGATAACTTCATGTAAAATATGATTGGTGATTTCATACATAGAAGATGATTTTGTAAACCTTTTATAAGAAAAAGAAAACATACACAATCATTATGTAAGATCAGTGGGGGGTGAGGTAAATGCTCAGCCAGTCAGTCAGTAACAACGTACAACTTCGTACGTACGTACATCAGTTCGAGTTGCCACACCACATTAGCACAGTGATGAACTTGTCGATTCAAATCCCATACTGATAGAGATAGTAAAAGTATAAACAGTGATCGGAAACATTATGGTTTAAAGTTGTTATTCAAGGAATATAATCTAGTGAAATAAATTTGGAAAGAGAAAAAAAGGAAGGGACATGAAGAATTCATAAGTTTAAAAATTGGGGAGACCACAAAGAGTGGATGCATCTGCGCCATTGCAAATGATTTTGAGCTATGTCATTCAGGGTCTCTAACCATCGGTTGCTATCATCTCGCGATAAATACTACGACTTTTATGATTTTTGAGATGGTAGAGAAGAATTGTTATCTGAGTTGAATGGTTTTGGTCGTGAAGATTTCATTGTTCTTCTGAAGGACATCATCAATACAAACCTCAGGTAGAAGGGAAGCGTTCAAATTTCTCCATATGTGACTTACAGCTTGTCTTGTCGATTGTGATCTACAGATACCTGTTATGACAGGTTAAAGGTCAAGAACAATTTAAAGTTTGTGCCGATGACGTTATTCAGAAGAACAATTAAAGCTCCACGATCAAAATATCCAGTTCAAAGAAAAGAATTCCACCTAAATCTAAATTGATTCGTAGTATTAATCCCTGAAGTCATTGACAATTAGACGAAACAATATTAAAAAGTGTATAGTACTCCGCTGGGGTCTGACTGTTTATCATACCTGAAAACCATTCACAATGATACAAGAGTGTACTCACACTTAAGCTTGTTATTAGAGCCTGAAACCCGTAATCTCCTTATACCTTTTTATTTGTCATGAAATAATTTTATCACATTGTACTGTGCTATGGATAACTTGAAATGGTGCACATATGTGCAAGGTTCTACATCGTGCATGACTAACTGATTACTGGTTAAAACTCGGTTCTGATCATACTCCACTTAATTTCAATTTAGGCATCTCAGTAGTAGCATTGTAACGTATGTTACTTATGCTGACAGATGTAAGTAGTATGTATGTAAGTTATGATTACAAAATTTATAACTGTGGTGAACAGTTCTATTCACTAATTATCATACTCTAATGAGATAATAGGATAGGGAGTGAAGTAATCGAACGCGTCGACAACTTCACTTATCTTGGAAGTCTGATCAGCCCTAATATGTTGGTGTCTGACGAAATCTCTGCACGGATTCAAAAAGCTCGCTTGACTTTTGCCAACTTACATCACCTATGGCTGAGGCGAGATATCCATCTTTCAATTAAAGGACGAGTACACTGTGCGGCAGTTCGCTTTATTCCACTTTACGGCTGCGAAACATGGCCATTAAAAGTAGAAGATACTCGTAAGCTAGTATTTGACCACATGTCTTAGAAATATTGTTCGTATCTCCTGGGATCACCCGGTAAGTAATAGTGAGGTTAGACACAGGGTATTAGGGAATGATGATGGTAAATCAGTTGATGAGGTTGTGAATCTCCATGGACTGAGATGGTTGGGCCACGTGTTACATATGCCTGAACACCGATTACCACGACGTGCAACGCTAACCGGTGTTGGAGATGGTTGGAAGAAAGTTAGGGGCGGCCAAACCAAAACGTGGCATCAGTGCTCGAGGTCACTAACTTCTAGTCTGAGTCATGTTGATGATAGATGAAGACTAGTTGGTTGGAGTCCATCTGACTATCGTAACCGATGGTTGGAGACTCTTGGCGACATGGCTCAGAATCGATCACAATGGTGTAGGTGTATACACTCTCTGTCTTCCTTCAAACTAAGCTATGAGATTAAAGTCGCTTCAAATCTTTCTTTCGACGAACTAATTCCTTCTTCCTGTACTATATCCTTATTGCAATCTTTCTTTTATATATTACCACCTCTGAATTAACTACTTTTATGAATCCGGTGTCCATCTTGTTGTGTTAATGAGGTATGGTAACTTGGACTGATGCATATATGTGCCTGGTCCTACGTTGTAGCTAACTAACTAACTAAAACCAATACTTCAGGTTTTCAATGATGGTCTAACTTAGATGGGCTCGTAAATTCAACTGTTAAAATGATCTTCGTTTCCAAAATGTTTGCATTTCACTACCGCTTATGAATATCAATGAAAATTCAAGAATCAAGTGATAATAAAAAGTGCATAACTACTGATTAAATGATTGATACGATTGTCAAAATTAGTTCTATTTCCAAGAGAATTTTCTACAAATCCTTTTTCCCAAAAGGCGAAAGATTTATCCGCAAATGAGGAGACACCTGATCGATGGTGGTGAGTCGGCTCTCCCTCTAAAAATACTCTCACATGGCCACGCGTATACATCCACTCCAAGGGAAGTCCTATGAAATTAAGAGGACGAAAAAAGAATTCCCTGAGCTTTAACCGGGTTTGTGTGCACGGAAGGTCCACCAAGAGGAGTTGGGAAACCCTCATTCCAAACCAATCGTGTATATAGGCTCCAGGATCCTGAGGGAACAAATGGCGTGAGAACCAATCGTTAATTAATGCCTATCATAAGACTGCGTCTCCTGGCGTTGCTCCACTGCCTTATGGATCCGACCTTCAAGTTGAAGGCTCCGGTTACGGTCCTCTAAGAAAACTAAATGCTTCGGTCGGGGAACTCAGGCAGTATCACAGACCACACACAAATCGAATGATTTATATGGCGCATATCTGTTTCATGCCTCTTTATACCAATGTTTATGTGTTCAAATAAATGAAAATTTTTTCCCAAAACAACATAACCTACTTGTTATCAATTGCTTGAGTATCACCATTATGTGAACTAGTCAACTTTGTTGTAGATTTAGTTGAATTTTTACATTTAACAATCTGAGTATGTTCATTATTTATCGATTTTAATGATTGTGAATATTTTGGTTTGACAATAATTTTTCGTGCACCACTTGGTAAAAGAAGAAGATCTGTCGCATCATCATAATCATCATCAACATCATGATCATTATTTAATTGATATAGACGATTATTATTAATACTACTGTGATTAAATGTTTTCGATCTACATTCTACTTGACACTGTTGTTGATGTTGTCGAGGAGTAGAAGGATGATGTATTGAAGTTTTATCCGAATTGTTTTGTTGTAGAGAACAAGTATTCGATTGTGGAATACAACGTGTCAGAAGATTTAACAATATATGTCTCATTAATAGACAAATAAGTTCACCGCCAAGAATTGACTGAAATATAATAAAATATATTATATATTTATCAATTTGTAGCGTATTTATCTTTCAAGGTTTAATCTTTCTTTCTACGAACTAATTCTTTCTTCTTGTACTATATCCTTATATACAATCTTACCACAATTGACATAACTACTCCTATGAATTCGATATTCATCTTACTGTGTTAATGCGGTCTGGTCCTTTATTTGAAATTGTCAAGTTCAACCTTGCAAACTATTGTATATTAATTACTAGTATATTGTTAGTCAGTTGGTCACAAAGTAAAACTTCGTACGTTCGTACATCAGTTCGAGTTACTATACCACATTATCACAGAGATTTAGTTATCGATTCGAATCCCGTAGTGGTAGAGGTAGTTAAAGTATAAGCAATAGTCGAAAAGATTAGGGTTTGAAGGTGTTATTCAAGGAGTATAATACAGTGGAATAAATTTGGAAAAAGGAAAAAAAGGAAAGGGATATGAAGAATTCAGAAGATTAGAATTTGGGAGAACACAAAGAGTGAATGCACCTGCGCCATTGTAAACGATTTTGAGCTATACCATTCAAGGCCTGTAACCATCGGTTGCTAACGTCTCGCGGATCCCAACCAAGTAGTCTACACCCACCAACATGGCTCAGTCCACTTGTCAGTGACTTCATGAATTTGTGCCATGTTTTGGTCTGGTCGCCCCTAGCTTTCTTCCAACTTACTCCTACACCATAAAGCATCACACATCGAGGCAGTCAGTGGTTGGACATACGTAACACGTGTCTCAGCCATCTCAACTGATCAAATTTCACCACTTCATCAATTGATTTGCCATCCTTACCTAGTACCCCTTTCCTAACAACTGCGTTACTTACTCGGTGGTCCCAGGATATATGAGCAATGCTTCGAAAACACCTATTATCGAATACTAGTAACATACGAATATTCTCTACTCTTACTGACCATGTTTCATAGTCATCAAGTTATCATATCATTTGTAATTTCATTTTTATAAAGTTGTTTGTAAGGCATTGTGGCAAGCCCATTTTCGTCACTGTATCATTTGTCTACTCATTGTAACTCAGACACTTAATTCATCATGTTAATTTCTGTGTGCATTTCAGACTCTTAATTCACTATGTTAATTTCAGTGTGTATGATCAAATGCATTGCTGTACATTAACCCTTAAGCTATCCTCCTATTGGTTGCAATGTGCAGATAATCGATAATTTATCCACACTAGATTAACCCTCAAAAATATATATGGATTTTTAACACACACACACACACACACACACTCATTCTGTTTCGTCGTGTGCTTGCTCGCTGAACGCTTGTGGATTTATATTAATCATTAACAATAAATTATCTCTACAACTGGTGTTCAGGCTTCTCAATAATCTCGAGTAAATCCGTAATTCTACTAGGAGATTAAGCCAACCTTAAATACTCAGTTTACGGGATATTATTTATTGGAGTCAGATATAGAGGACATTAGCCTCAACAACATACATCCTTATTGACTGTGACTTTGAAGTGTTATTAACGTTATGGATATCGCATGATTTGAAGTTCGTAAAATTTATTGTATGGCGTTTAAGTAGTACTGCTTTTCAAATGAATTCTGGTCTTTCATAATGATATTTTATGTCATCTGCTCGTCAGATTAGTTATCTTTAGAAGAATTTCCTGAATCGACCTAGTCACATTATCCAAGAACCTAAACTGTATTAGGCACGCAGAGAGTAGTTTGAACGTACAACCTAATTGAGTGAAAGTTGAATGCATTTAACTACAGTATCACTGACAAAAATGATTCGAATATAAGTTTTCATCATGAAATTATATTTCCGACAATCAAAGAGTATGAAGTCAACCAATCCATCTTATGTTATGAGACCTTTTAGCAAAATATATACTATCATGATGCCATACAGAATCAAACCAAGAACATTTGAACTGTTTTCGGTGGAGTTTTGTTCTCTGAGCTGGATGGTTTGGTCGTGGAGCTTTCATCGTTCTTCTGAACGACATCATCAGCACAAACTTCAGATAGAAGTGAAGTGTTTGAATTTCTCCATATGTGTCTCAAAGCTTGTTCTGTGCACCTCGACGTTGATTGGTTCTTATTGACCTTAAATTTGTCGTTGTTTACTTCTTTGTTTTGGTTGTGTCTCCCATTGTTTTGATTTTTGTTCGTATGTTTGTGCATGATTTTTCTGATTGGTTGATAAATTGGATTGATTTCAATATGCTTGTTGATTGCTGATTGACCTGAGTGCCAGGCTTCTAAAAATTCTCTCGTGTTTTTGGAGTTTCCTCTGTCTAAGATTTCCACATTTTTCCAGTCGAATGAGTGTCCGCAGTTGTCCACGTGTATTGAGATAGATGAAGAGATATCATGCCGTTTGACTGCTTCTCCACATTTGAACTGTTTCAACAAAATAGTCGAAACTATTTAAACGTTTATTTCAATTTGGAATGGGACGGATTATTCTAATGTTAATATTGTTGAATAAAATTTGAACACCACTAAACACATCTCACCTATTTATTGGGTTACAAGTGCTCTATAGAGACAATCATCATAGAGATTACCCATGTATGTACCAATCAACACTGATCAAATTTTAGTCAACAATATTAACAACGGGATAATCCAAACAATTTCAAATTGAATTGAGTCTTATGCCGGTTTTATAAGTGAATGCTTATCTGGACACAGTAGCTTTTAAGTGAACTACACGATTTCGTTTGAAGCAAACGATACTGGGTTCGAATGTGGATGTGAATATCAACTATAGGATGTTGAAAGTATATTCAAATAACCTGAGTCCTGGATTCCATCATCAGTCACATTCCATGAACTATTTAGATAGTCTGTTTAGAAAGAATAAAATTTTTACATGGAAAGATAAATAGTAAGAAAAAAATTCTTTTTTTTTCTTACCTGCATAGTATTTTTATGAATTGAAGCTAACGAGTTAATTAACTTTAATGTATTCAAAGTAATCTGTGCTATAATTTCACTACTAAAAGGTAATGAATCATGACAGTTGGAATTACACACTGCAGATGATGATGATGATGATTTTGAATTCATTGAAGATTTTTTTGTTTGTGTCGACTTTTGACGATGATCTACGAGTTTGATGTGACAGAAAAATGAACAAAGAATACGGCGGTAGAAAAAGAAAAGAAAATTCATACAAATTGTACACACTACAAGTGAATATCATATATACATCACTTATGCACATTAAAGTTTCACACTAACTGCACTCTATATTAGTACTTTATTTGTAATAGGAATAGCCCCCAAATACCCTGGTACGGCCGAGAGTGGGGAGAGTCAGCTCTCCCTCTCGAAATACTCTCACATGGCCACGTGTATATAGCCTTTGCCAAAAAAGTCCTACTCACTGCCTTCTCGTGGCGGGGGTGTTGTTTACGAAAATGAGAGGACGAAAGGCGAATGTCCGGCACCTTAACCGGATCCCAAACCAAATCAATGGTGCACATGGGCTCCAGTAACCTGAGGGAACATATAGCGTATGAACCAATTGTTGGTCACCGACTACCATGGGAATGCATCTCCTTACGATGCTCCACTGCTTTGTGGATCAGACCTTCAGGTCGAAGGCTCGGGGTGTGGCCCCCTAATAAAATCACCTGCTTCGGTTTGGTCACCCGGGCAGTATTAAAGCCATTACATATATCGACTGAGATTTGTGTGGCGCATATCTGTTTGGTGCCTCCTGGTACCAGTATCTATGTGTTAAAATAAATAAATAAATAAATAAATGAATATCTCCCCTAGTATAATCAAGGGTGATGAGATTTCGCTCTCCTTCTCCAAATGCACTTTTACATGGCCACGCGTATACAGCCATTATCAGGGAAGTACTGTCCACTGCCTTCTTGCGGCATGAGTGTTCTTTACGACACTGAGAGGACGAAAAGAGAATGTCCAGTAAGGCTTTAAACAGGGTTGGTGGGTACAGAGGATCCAGTTAAGGGAGTTAGAAAACCTTGATTCCAAACCAATGGTTCACGTGGGCTCAAGAATCCTGAGTGAACAAATGATGTGTAAGGTGTGATCGATAAACGAACTCACCAATGATAAAGTGAAACGCCCACCACCACATTAACTTTCTTTGACCTTGTATGACTATGTCTTGTTTATTCATCAATCACAATTTGATGTTTATTATAAAACAATATTTGCCTTGTTGTCTCATTTTCCCTATTCTCTAGCTACTGTTCGGTATGTTATTTATGTCTCTGTTTTTCCCCGTGTTGATAGACTGTATTGTTTATTTTGTATACTAACGGTGTCAATTTATGTTTTAGTAACAGATAAAGTAGTTTATCAAGCCAAATAGCTTACTTCTTCTGATTTTGGCTAAACCAAGACTCTGTGCTCGACGGTCTAGAGAATAGCTTGGAGTTACACCTATAGGAAATTGCTTCCTACATGGTGTATGAACCTATTGTTTGTCACCGACTACCATAGGACTGAATCTCCTAACGTCGCTACACTTCCTAGTGGATTAGATCTCTAGGTTAAAGACTTGAGAAGTGGCGCTCTAAGAAAACCACTTGCTTCGATTTGAGCGCTTAGGGCAGTATCCCAGCCCTCACACAAATCAAATGACGAAATGTGGCGCATATCAATTTGGTGCCTACCAATTAATTTTTAATGTGTTTAAATAAATAAATTGATAGATAAGCACATGCTTCCTTCAAATTTGTCAGGACTTGATGTAATTAATGGAGGAGTTATAAGCGAAGTAGAATGTGGAATAAATATGCATCAACCTGCATCGTCTGTCATCAAATAATATTAGTAAAATGAGATAAAACTAGCAGTTAGTCAGTCATATATAATGTAGAACCTGCCAACTATATGTATCGGTTCAATTCGTCAGACTACGTCAGGAAACAGGAATGAAAATCAAAACAGCAGAAGTATTATTATCAGTAATAATCCAGCAGATATCATGATAAACAACCAACTAACAGAAATAACAGAAGTATGAGTAACAGTAAAAGTGATTACATATATTAATAGACATGGTGTATTTTATTAATTCATTGACTAAGATGGTTGAAATATACGTTACATACGTTTAAACACTACCTACTTCGATGTGATATTAGCTGATGTAGGGATGATTTAGAAGAAAGCTACATACAGCCAAACTAAGACTTGTCATCAATTCATTAAGTAAGTCACTAACCGTTGATCTAGGCTTTGTTATAAAGTGAAGACCGCCGCCTGGTTGGGGTCTACGCAGTAACCACGACTAGTGATTGGATGTCATAGTCCAGCATTATTTACAACAGTATAGATAGAATTCATCTTTATATGAGACATAAAAATTCTTAGAAAAAGTTTTGTTTCCTCTTTTCATCGTTCAAGTATCGTTGCATATAAGCTATTCAATCTGTTCCTCCGGTTTATGTCCAAATTTTCGGACCACATGTATCGCATTCTTTCTCTCTTTTGTCGGCCATAATTTGCATACCAAGAAAATACAACCGTTTTATTAATCAACATACCTATATTATCGGAACATTCTGATGTTGGCATAATGCAATTCGTTGTTGTCTGATGTGAATCACTATTCACATTAACTCCTAATGTTGTCATTGTATCAACTGATCGACTATTTTTTGGATCCAATAAAAGACAATATAATAATGGCACTAAACCAAACACTTCAGTACTACTAATAGTTTCTAACAATTGTGTTGGATCTTTGAATTTTTTCTTTGAATCCAATTTATCAGATGAGTTCACTTTGACAGATGTGTTGGTAATTGTTGTTGGATCATGAGATGAGTTAATATTTTTACTATGAAACAAACAAAAAAACATTACAATTATTAAAAGCAAAGATGCCAATAAGAAACTGATCAATTACAGGCCTAGATATCAATGGAAAGACTATCTAGACAAAGTAGCTAGGTGAGTAACGCGATGATGTTTGAAGCTAATGGTACTGAGTTCGAGTCCCGGAGTTAAAATCACCTCCGGAATGTTACAGGTACATCCAGTCGACAAATCCCGAATAAGACGGAATGCGCCTCCTGGATTCCACTGCTAGCCACCATCCATTCATCACTGCTTATAATATGCTTGTGACTTAAGGCAATATCGTGCAATCCACACAGGATGCACGTAAGGCAATAAGAGACTGATCAATTGCAGTCCTAAACATCAATGGAAAGATTCAAGCAACCAATACAAAAATGAATTAGACATTACAATAATAGAAATTCAATTAAAAAGTAATTATGGACGTCTACTGAATTGAATCTATTGTAATTTTGAAAAAAAATACTTTTCACTAAAAAGTAATAACATTCAGACATCAGTTAAGTGTATGACAGTGACCTTCAGATCAAAGGATCCGAGTGTAGCTCCCTAAGAAAATCACCTACTTCAGCTTGGGCGTCTGGGCAGTATGTCGGTTCTCACAAAAAGTGAATGATTTATGTGGCGCATATCTCCTTGGTGCTCTCTTGTACCAATGTTTGTGTTTGAATAAATAAACAAATAAATATCCTTGAATTCTAACCATAAATCATTAGTTCTGAAAAAACACTAACCTGGTGAGATGATACTTTATGTAATTTATTTATTATTTATTTGAACACATAAATATTGGTACAAAGGGGCACCACATATATATGCGCCACACGAAACAATGAGAATTCGAAGAGAAAGAAAAAAGGCAAGGAGCGTGAAAAAAAAAGAGAACAATAACGAAGCGGTTGGTGTAAGGTAGTGTAGTAATAATTAGTAATAATGAGGGAACGGAAAGGTACAATCAGAAATCTTTCAGTTAAGGAAGACACAACCACTTTTTTATGAAGAAAGTAAAAGAAGGTTACAGCACGATCGCCACTGGCTTCTATTCTGAGCCATATCTGATAACGTCTCTAGCCACTGTGTTGCACCATCTCTCGGACCCCAACCAGAGAGTCGTGATGGACCAACATAAGCCAGCTCTTTGCAGCTTTCTTTCATGCCACGACACCATGTCATGCACTGACCACCTCTCCGCTTCTTCCAACCAGTCCCAGAGTCGGAAAATAATGCACGACGTGGAATTCTCTGGGACGACATTCGTAGAACATGTCCAAGCCACCGAAGTCGGCGTTTCAAGATGGTGATACCAATTGAATTATCATCTCTGTGCCCGGACACACGATGCCGAACCTCTGAATTACTGACATGGTGTTGCCACTGAATGTCAGCAATCCTTCGGAGATAACGATGGTCAAACACAGAGAGTCATCTAACATCCTCAACTCGGAGAGGCCAGGTTTCACAAGCATAGAGCAAAACTGCTCTCACCGACGCGTTGTAGATTCGACCTTTTACAGCCAGACTAACATCACGAAGGCGCCAAAGATGGCCCAGATTGGCATAAGCCACTCTGGCTTTCACTATACATGCATTGATCTCATCACTCACACCCCCACCAGCATTTATGCAGCTACCTTGATACACGAACTTCTCGAATACTTCTATCTGTTCACCATCCAGGGTGAGTACAGGATTGGAATCCTGCCAGTCTTGTAGAAGTATTTGCACTTCGAAGGTGCAAAGCACATACCGTACCTATGGACACTGATCGCCAACTGATTAAGTGAGGATTGCATGCCTTGGGCATTATCGCACAGTAAGACAATATCGTCTGCATACTCAAGGTCGAGAAGCCTTTCTCCACGCAAAAGCCACACCCCCATTACTTACATCCATCAGAGCTGTTTCCAGAATGTCATCGATGGCAAAGTTGAAGAGGAATGGTGAGATTGGGCAACTCTGTCTAATCCCACTGCTTGAATGGAACTTTATGAAATGAACTAATCAGACAGCACCTTTTATGTTGTTGAATAAAATATACCTGGACCTCAGTGTTGATGTTCGTACAGAGGCTAGAACCTAGAGTTTATCGTTTCACACATCAACGCGATATCTATTTATTAGATACAGATTAGTGTATATGGCTTCCAATCATACACTAAGTGTGAAAGCTAATGATAATGTCTGATGGCCTAAAACAAAGTAGTAAACAAAGAAGTAAGAAGGATGAACCTGCGATTAAAATAATTGAAAATCAATAGCGTCAAACACTAAACCACTGCTTGATCTTGATGGAAGATGGATGAGCAGAAGGTTTAGAGGTTCTTACCGATCCAGTCTAACCACTTTAAATTATAGATAATACTTTAAATTCCAATCATCTCATAACAATCAACTTACCATTTTACAGTTAACACATTTACACAACTTTCTGAATCATTTTCTTCTTCAATTTCTGTTACTTGATCCTTTCCTACTGAATCAACAACAATTAATGACTTTGAAATTGAAGAACAACTTGATGTAGTAACAGTTGAATTGGACGTTTGTTGATAATGATGATGATGTTCAACATTCAATTGATCATCATTACTTTGTTTAATTGATAAAACACCAAGTAAACGTGTAAGGCTTGTTAAAAATGCAATACTACTTAATACAAATTGTTGACAATATTCTGCATATTGTTTAGGTATTGAATTCGATTGTCCAACATCAGTATTATTATTTATTGATGATAACCAATTAGCTTGTTTTGGATTTGACAATCTGATCGATATTAAATCAACTAAACCGCTACTTACAATGTAGCTAAGTAAATCCTAAATATTAAGAAATATGAAAGAACCATATTGAAATTATTCACTTGGTTTATGTAAAACAAAAGATGAATACAATGAAGTTCTCATCGTCAAAGATTGATATTGGTCAGTTTCTTTAGTGGCATATAGTATATCCTGAGCGGATTGCTTCGGTATTCCCATTTTTAGTTATAGATTTCGTAGTGGTTAGCAATGCGATTCAATATGCGTGTTTCGTCCCACTTGAGACTCATCAGTTGGATATATACTTGCGATTCGAATATCACGTGCCTATTGTTTTAACGTAGTATCTATTAAGCTAATGAATTTAAATTTATTAAATACTGAAACAAATTGGTCTAAAGTTTTGTATGAAATCTGACTAATTTACGACAAATAATAAAATTTATAATGATAATTCACCAGGTACTTGGCTATGAACCACATTCTACGTGTAAAGAGTAGTGAAACTCCATGATAGGTCAAAAGTGAAATAGGAAGGGTTGGGTTCAAAATCTAGTAACTACAGATCGAACGCTTTAACTACTAAGCTATCAAGTATAATTTTATGTATATATTACTCATGAGTATTTAATTAATTATTTATTTTAATACATAGATATTGGTACAAGAAGGCACCAAATACATATGCACCACACAAATCTCATTCGATTTGTGTAATGGCTTTAAAACTGCCCGGGTGACTAAACCGAAGCAGGTCGTTTTCTTACGAGACCACACTCGGAGACTTCGACCTGAAGGTCTGATCCACAAGGCAGTGGAGCATCGTAAGGAGATGCAGTCCCATGGTAATCGGTGACCAACAATTGGTTCATACGCCGTTTGTTCCCTGAGGATACAGGAGCCCATGTGCACCACTGGTTTGGAATGAGGGTTTTCCAACTCCCCTAGGTGGACTCTCCGTGTCTACCAACCCAGTTAAAGTACCGGTCATTCGCTTTTAGTCCTCTCAATTTCGTAAACAACAATATTGCCGCGAGAAGGCAGTGAGTAGGACTTCCCTTGCAGAGGCTATATACGCGTGGCCATGTGAGAGTATTTCGAGAGGGAGAGCGAACTCTCCCCACTCTCAGCCGTACCAGGGCATTTGGGGGCTCCAATGGTTGTCTAAGTAAAGATATTCTGTGATGTAAATAACAAATTGAAAGCTTTTCACAACTCCCTTATACTAACAATAATCATGTGCTCATTTAGTGATCAACACTACTTGGTAGTTTTCAGATATCCAATGTGAAGTCATGATCAATGGGGTTCAACCGTGTTGAATTTGAAAAAGATCTAAGTAATTCTTATGTGGTTTCACGATCACGCAATATTAGTTATTAAATTAAGTTAGTAATGCAAAACATTAGTTGTCAACTTCATGGTTTGATAATTCTAGGTTCAATTCCTGATTTCATCTTAGTTGCTTATTGTTTAAGGAGTCTTGTACTGTAAATGAAACAATTGGTTTCTAATGATATCCTAACTTAGATCAATTAATGACGAATGCCCTCATTTACAAAATAAAATAAATTCCACAAAATCACTTCATTTTCATAGGGTAGAAAAATGATATATTGAATTACATTGGGACAAAGATTCATTAACAGGCGATAACAATTAAGCAGGTTTTACTTCAACTCACAATGTTTAAGTCTATTTGAGTCAGTCAGCTACAACGTAAGATCAGAAACCTATATGCATCAGTTCAAGTTGTCACACCTCATTCGCAAAACATAATGATCACCAAATTCATAGAAATAGTCACTTCAATGGTAGTAATGTGTCAAAGAAAGATTGCATATAAGGACATAATACAGGAAGAAAGAATTAGTTGGTACACACAAAGGTATAAAGTTATTTTAATCACACGGTTTAAGGGAAGACAGAGAGTGTGTACATGTTGAGTCGGCTTTCTGAGAACTGCAACGGAGCCTCCAGATGTCCTAAAGGAGTCGAAGAGTCGTGTCCAATCAGAACATGATGGGGCTTTCTAGAATATCAACGTGGCGTGCTACTATTGGTCAGTAGTATAATATGTCTTTTAGCGGATTTGCCGAAATATGATGTTGATTTAACAAATGTTAAAATCTATAAATACACGTGTTTTTCTGTACAAAAATGAACCTTTGGACTAAAGTGCTTTTCGTTTATTATGTGCCTTTTCTCTCGAGTTCAGGTCGCTGCGTAGTTCTAGCTTATGGGCTACCAGAATAGCTTAGGAACCGAATAAAGCGTTCAAATTGACAAGACTTATCAGTACACCTACACCGTTGTGATCGATTCTGAGTCATATCACTCAGAGTCTCTAACCAATGGTTTGAGGTAATTTTTAATTACTTTACATGAATCAGAAATTATAAGCAAAGATAGATAGAGGCTAGCAGTGGAATCCAGTTTGACACACGTTTCTTCCTATTTGGCACTAACCAGTTGGATCTATCTACCACGTCCCAGAGTTGATACTCTTTTTGGGACTCGAACCCAGTACCGTTCGTTTCAAATGCCATTGCATTATCCACACAGCTACTGAGTCCTGACAGCCACCTGCTTGTGCAATGAAGTTATATTCACTTGGTATTATTTACTTGTATCTTCCCAACAAAAGACTGATTAATTTCAGTCCTAAATAACAATGGGAAGATACAAGTAAACAACACCAAGTGAATCAGGAATTAGTTGTTTTTAAATAATTACTCGGTTTACTGATGTTGACCTATTTAACATAGGTGAATTAGTGGTTTTAAAATAAACCATAGTTTCATTTATTCACATTGATTCATTCATACCTACGGTAAATTTTACGCAAAATTTCGCCGCTATTAAAAAGTTATGTGTGTTTGTAGACTCAGTTGATGGCTTATTTGTTACTCACTGCCTTCTCGTGGTGGGGGTGTTGTTTACGAAAATGAGAGGACGAAAAGCGAATGTCCGGCGCTTTAACCGGATTCCAAACCAATGGCGCACATGGGCTCCACTATCCTGAGGGAACAAATGGCGTATGAACCAATTGTTGGTCACCGACTACCATGGGAATGCATCTCCTCACGATGCTCCACTGCCTTGTGAATCAGACCTTCAGGTCGAAGTCTCCGAGTGTGGTCTCGTAAGAAAACGACCTGATTCGGTTCAGTCACCCGGGCAGTATTACAGCCATTACACATGTCGAATGAGATTTGTGTGGTGCATATGTATTTGGTGCCTCCTTGTACCAATATCTATGTGTTAAAATAATAAAAATCAACACATGGTCAATCATGAGAAAGATATCACAGTAAGGTTAATCAAGATGATAAAAGCATAATATCATGGAATATTAATAACATTACATTACATTTTCATACACCACTAACTACACTTCAATTTAATATTAATATTAAAAAACTGAAATATTACTTGAAGTCGTTGTGAATCAATTCTAACATGTTGTTGTTCATGGCAATCATTATCGAATAAAGTTTTTGCTGTTATTATTGAGGTTAATGATGTTGTCGATGATGAAGGTGTTGGTGTTGTTGTTGTCGTCGTGGCAAATCCATTTATTCCTCCAGATATACTACTACTACGACTACTCATACTATGATTATTATTATTAGTAGTAGTAGTATTGAATTCAGTAGAATAATAGTTCAATTTATAGAAACCATTTAACAGATTAGTTAAACAATTTAATAAATCCAAAGTAAAAGAATGATTAGATAAACAATTAAAAACTAATGAATCTTGATTGAATTGTTCATAGAATGTCGAAGATGACGATTTCTGATCTGTTGTGATTAATAGTGGTGTTATTGTTGATGAACATGAATTACAGTGAATAATATGTCGATTATTTGGAATAGATGTCTATAAATAAGAATGAAAAGAAATCTCTGCATAATGTTAGCTAATTTGTTTGAAAAGCTTTAAGAAAGCAACAATAATCATAGTAATATGAACAAGTAAGAACGTAGTATGTTGTGCTAAGCATTGAGATACTACTTGGACAGTCATAATGAGAAGCGGGAACTAACCACTGAGTCCTTGACCTATAGGTTAAATCTATAAGATAGTTGAGAAACGTCAGGAGATTCACTCACAAGATGTTCAATTACCAAAATGAGTTCAGATGACCATTATTTACTACGAGATTTTAAAGCTCATATAAACTATTTAGTTCAAAATCAGGGTTTTGCGACTTTTTAAAACAATCCATAACCATTAACCGGGTTAAAGTGAGGCAAATTGGATTTACGTCCTCACATTTTGGAAAAACATATTACCAGTTACATGAAAGCAGAGAGTAACAGTTTCATGATAGAGGTTATAAACGACCGTCATTTGAGAGATTTAGTGAACTCTTCCATCCATATTTGCTGCTGTGCACACAGAACCTTAAGGATGGTGAAAGAGCTAAAAAGATCAATTTTAGACCAAGTATTTGATGTCAACAAAATTTTAGTTGTACATATGGAACATGGAAGTAATATTTTTCCCTCTCCAAATAATCCCATTATTCAATATAATGCAAAGAACGTCTGAGTTCAAAGATATATTGATTGAACGAATATATGCAGTATAGATTTTATCTGAGGTCTAATTGCTATATTTCCGATAAGCAAATACAAAGCTTTGATTAAAATAGGTCTGAGTGATGTTAGTTATAAGCAGTTCATCGGTTGGTACTATATATGAGAAATAAAAGTCTGTTTTCCTTACACTTGGCTACAACAGTTATAAAATAATTAGAAAGTTTGATTTTAAGTTAAATGATATAGAGTATAGAACTTATCCCACAGTCAAGTTATTTGCTTTATATTAAACAAATAACTCATTGAAATAGAGTCAAAAGTGAATAAATTGCTAACATATACTACTTACAATCGCTTACGTTTGCATATGTACGTCAGCGAATAGAAAATTAAAAAATGAAAGGTATCAGTATCAGAGAGGGTTTTGTGGAGATTGTAGCAGTTTCAATAGTTGAGATCATGAGTCGATTGAAGCTAGACCACCATCGAAAACCCAGAAACATTGGACGGAGGTTTCGTCCTATTGTGGAACTCCTCAGTAGTGCACGCCCACGACCCCGCTTCGAGGGATTCGACCCTAGGACCTATCAGTCTCGTACCAGGAGCTTAACCACTAGACCACTGAGCCGGCATCCAAGTTAGACATTACCACAGTTGGATGCCCACTGGTTCAGTGGTCGTGTGTGAGACTGATAGGTGCTGGGTTCGAATCTCGCGAGGCGGGATCATGGATGCGCACTCCCAAGGAAGAATCCCACAATAGGACGAAACGGCTGTCCAGTGCTTCCAGGTTTTCCATGGTAGTCTAGTTCCAATTCACTCATGATCTCAACTCTTGAAAGGTACCAGTATTATTCACATTTCCAAAAACATTCTACTGAAATTGAGACGGTTTATTTCCCATGATAATTCAAACTAATCAAAATCAACGTATATTGATAGATCTTTTCTGAAACCATCAGAATTTAAACCACATTTACATTTTCTAAACGACATTGTATTCAGTTAAATATGATCATTGGAAATATCTCTAGGAATGAAATCAATGTCATTCTGTTACAGTCATCAATAACTTGTATAAATACTCGAATATTATTTATAATCCTGTTTAGATTACATTGATTCTAAGAAAAATACGTGATCTACGATGTGTTTTATTTTATTTGGATTTCATCAAGTGCATGAAATTGTTGTGATAACGGCTATGCAGTCCCATGGTAGCCGGTGAGCAATAATCGATTCATACACCATTTCCCCCCCCGGATTATGGAGCCGATATGTACCATTGGTTTGGAATGAGGGTTTTCTAACTTCCCTAGATGGATCCTTCATATCCATCAATCCGGTTGTAGCGTCGGACATTCGATTTTCGTCATTTCAATTTCGTAAGCAACTGTCTGGTCGCTTAAGAAGGACTTTTCTGGTAGTGGTTGTATGTACTTGGTCATGTAAGAGCATTTCGAGAGGGAGAGCTGACTCTCCTCACTCTTGGCCGTACCAAGGCATTTGGCGGCTGAGGTAACGGTACATTTATCATAGTTAAATATAACGTTGATCTGCTCAATTTGAGGATAGATAATACTTTACAACTAACTAACTAACTGCTCAAACTGAAATATACAAAGTGTAGTTTCAAACTTATTTACTTACTTACACCTGTTACCTCTCGTAGAGGTGCATAGACCGCTCCCATCAGAAGTTTCCATCGAACTCTATCCTAGGCTAATAATCTCAAACAGATATTGATTATTCAAAACTTAATGGATTTAACTAGTAATCCAACAATTTCTCATAAGATTGATAAGATAACGATTTAACTAACTGTAGTAAACATATTCGTACATTTATACGCATATTCGTCAAGATTAGAACGAATAGTTTGACAGTAATTGAGCGCCGAGTATAGAGAAGTCATTATATGTGAAAATTATATTTGAAATATTCTCAGCGATTGAAATTTAACTAATTCCAACGTTTCGTCCAGCTAACTTGTCTGGACTTCCTGAAGAAGTCCAGACAAGTTAGCTGGACGAAACGTTGGAATTAGTTAAATTTCAATCGCTGAGAATATTTCAAATATAATTTTCACATATAATATTCGTACATTGTTTACGAAACATAATCCTTTTTCAACATTATCATAACAATGTGATACAACATATCAAATGACAAGAAAAAAAACACGAGATACACATAGATAAACATCAAGAAACCTCTCATCAGAAGAAAGAACCATACCAATAAATATAGATCATTCACATTAAGTAATAATATAATTAACATGTCACATTAATTATTTCATTTACAAAACAAACAATTAAGATATTAGTATACATTGATCAATTGATTTTTCATCATGACTCTACACTCCAGAGGTTAAGTTTTCGAGCGCGAGACCGAAAATCCTGAATTCGAATCCCATATACGGGATCGTGAATGTGTACTACTGAGGAATCCCATACTAAAACGAAATGGCTGTCCATTGCTTACAAGTTTTCAATAGTGGTGTCTAGCTTAGACTGACTCGTGAATTCAACTGTGAAAACACAACAATCTTCACAAATCCTCATACTGATAATACATACATATAGTTATGATTTACAACGATGAAATAATGCTCATTGAGTAGGCAAGTTACGTAAATGATCTTGAGTAATCGGAAGAGGACTATGTTGCATGATATATGAAAAGAACTAGCAAAATGCTTTACACGCGTTATATAAATTGCTCCACAGGAGCAGCTAAATTAGCAAATATACATGGATGTGGCAAATTCAGATAGTCTACCTTCATTAATCGTTCTAGTTATAGGTCAGTTGTAAAACACGGTATTCAGTCTGGTTTCATTAAAGGTTTTCCGTACTACCTTTCTTAACCTTTGAGTCAGATCACCACTGAAAACCTGTGTTGGGGACGTCAGATCCCCAGAACTCACTTGGGAAAGGACCTAATTTTGTAATTTATTAAGAAAGTTTGAATTTCTTTGTTTTCGCGCCAAAGGCGCTGTCCTCACCTTCATGTCGTATTTCCCACTGGGAAATGTCTTAAATGCTATTGGTCCGTTGCGTCTTTTAGTATGCTATTTGGTAACTCTCTCCAAGGACGGTTTCGCACTATATATATACGTTCTGAATTGTGCTTGTTGTTGTCGCTCGTTTCTGGCTGTTTGCAGAATATACTTCCCCATTCCAAGCTAGGACTTCTCTCTCTAGTTAGCGGAGCTGGGACGCATCAATAGCTAGCTTACTGGTCTTTGGTCATCGAGTCTTATTCTCGTTCGCCGAGTAAGCGAACTCGTGATAGCTTCAAACCTAACAAACTGGAAGAACTGAACGACCATTTTATCCTAGTATAGGACTCCTTAATAGTGGCTCACTCATGTTCTCGTATACAGGACCTGAATCCAGGATCTTCGTTCTCGTATGTGAAAAGCATATTTCATCGATCAATTCGTACATATATATAAGTGTTAATGAAAACAAAAACAAACAAAGTATTTAATATAATCTTACGGTAAATTGTATCACTAAACAATCAACAAGTATTGAAACATTATTTGATAATAACATATAAATAGAAGCAGCAATATTTGAAGTGCACATTGTATGAAGTAGACAACATGCTATTCTATATGTTCTATTTGAATAGAAAATGTAAAAAAAGAAAAAAAGGAAAAGTAAAGTAAAGTAAAGTAAATAGACGAAATTATGATGAAAATGAAAAAGATATGAACTTGATACAAATGAACATACATCGTCATTATATTTAAATTCACTTGGTATTGTTTATTTGAATCTTCCCATTGTTGTTAAGGGCACCAATTGATCAATCTCTTATTGGGATATGTGCATACTGTGCACATTGCCTCTATATTGCATTAATTCATAAGTATTATAAGCAAAGATGGATAATAGCTAGCAGTGGAATCCAGTTTGATGAACGTTTCATCCTATTGGAGACTCAGTAGCTAAGTGGATAATGAAATAGCATTTGAAGCGAACGGTACTGGGTTCGAATCCTAGAGTGAACAACAACTCTGAGATGCAGGTACATCTAGCTGACGAGTCCTAAACAAGATGAATTAAGGCAATATCGAGGCAATACGCACAGTATGCACATATACCAATAAGAGATTGATCAATTACAGTCCGAACCAATGGTGAATATGGGCTCCATGATCCTGATGGAACCTATTGTTGGTCATCGCCTATCATGGAACTGTATCTCCTAACGTTGCTCCACTGCCTTGTGGATTAGACTTTTAGGTCGAAGGCTCGGGGTGTGGCTACCTAAGTAAACCACCTACTTCGGTTTGGGAACCCGGGACAGTATTTCAGCCCTCACACCAAATGATGAAGTGTGGCGCATATCTATTTGAAACCTCCTGACACCAATGTTTGTCTTCAGATAAATAAACATCTTAAAGCTGATAATATAAACCAATACTCGATAAACGAGTTATATACATTTATTCACCTAATTATACCAGTGAAGATAACGACTTACTTCTCCGGGACTAACTGTTTTGAACTAGGCTTCTGTTCTCGAATTAAACCAATGAAATTCACTAGAATTGATAACAAACCATTAGCGAGACAAATTTGTCGATCAGCTAAATTAACTGACTGACTTTGATTTTCATTATCTGGTAAAATGGAATGAGTCTGTGAAAAAAAACAAAATGAGTACATATGGTTAGGTGCATTGTGTAACAGTCACACCTAATAAGCAATGTAGAACCTGAAAAAACATGTACATCAGTTCAAATTGACATACTATATCAGTACAGCAAGATTCGGAGATTCAAACAAACTATGAGCAACTATCTAACATCTTAGCAAAATGTATAATGATTTAGATTAGTGAGTATATTGGCCCCCAAATGCCCTGGTACGACCGAGTGGGGAGAATTCGCTCTCCCTCTCGAAATGCTCTCACATGGCCACGCGTATATATAGCCTCTGCCAGGGAAGTCCTACTCACTGCCTTCTCGCGGCTTGGGTGTTGTTTACGAAAATGGGAGGACGAAAAGCGAATGTCCGGTGCTTTAACCGGATTCCAAACCAACGGTGAGCATGGGCTCCAGTATCCCGCGGGAACAAATGGCGTATGAACCAATTGTTGTTCACCGGCTTCCATGGGACTGCATTTCCTTACGATGCTCCACTGCCTTGTGGATCAGACCTTCAGGTCGAAGGCTCTGGATGAGGTCCCCTAAGAAAACCACCTGATTCGGTTCGGGCACCCGGGCAGCGTCACAGCCCTCACACATATCAAATGAGATTTGTGTGGCGCGTATGTATCTGGTGCCTCCTTGTATCAATATCTATGTGTTGAAATAAAATAAATAATAAATAAATAATATTGAAACTTTATCGATAGAATTTGGTCGATATAGTAAGTTAGAAATACATTACTGCTCATTGGTTAATCAACATAAATCTCTCAATTCGACCGGGGATCAGTTGTGATTAGTAAAGTCTGAGACCGTGAAAATAAATAACCTGCAGTCAAACTCAACAGGGAATTCACAAGGTACCCCCCCTATCAACTATCTTCAATTATTGAATATCAATTACAAATTGTATATTTGCGAATATAGAAAATTAAGAAGAAGAAGAAAAAAACGTTTTATTAGAATTGAACAAAGTTATGAAATAATGAGAAGAGTCAATGAATAAACTCACTTTAGATTGATCATTAGAAATACATCGTAATAAACTATTTAAACATTTTTCCATAGCTTGAACTCGTGTAATTACCCATGGACCAGTATCAGGAAGATTGAGAAAACGATGAGCATTTTTGATTAATTTAATTAAACTAAATAGTGTAAATGTATAGAATTAATGAATATATAATAGAAGGAGTTATTTTGATTTGATTTAAAAACATAAAAAAAATCGGTACAAGAAGGCATCAAATAGATATGCACCATATAAATAATTCGATTTGTATGAGGGCTAAGATACTGCTTGGGTGCCCAAACCAAAGCAGGTGGTTTTCTTAGGTAGCCACACTCGGAGCCTTTGATCTGAAGGTTTAATCTACAAGGCAGTGGAGCAACGTTAGGAGATACAGTTCCATGATAGCCGGTGACCAACAATAGGTTCATACACCATTTGTTCCCGCAGGATACTGGAGCCCATGTGCACCATTGGTTTAGAATGAGGGTTTTCCAACTCCCCTAGGTGGATTCTCCGTGTCTACCAACTCAGTTAAAGTACAGGTCATTCGCTTTTAGTCCTCTCAATTTCGTAAACAACAATATTGCCGCGAGAAGGCAGTGAGTAGGACTTCCCTTGCAGAGGCTATATACGCGTGGCCATGTGAGAACATTTCGAGAGGGAGAACTGACTCTCCCCACTTTTGGCCGTACCAGGGCATTTGGGGGCTATAACATTCTCTTCATAATAATAAAGTGATAAAAATTTGATTCAGATTGAGATGATAACTCTCATGATGTATGAGCAGGTTACTTAAACTATGGAACAATATTTCGGCGAGATTATAATTCTTGGACAAACTAATCAAATATCAAGATAATAAGTCTTGATTGTTGGCACGAAGTTCATTTATTTATACGGCTAAATAGCATTTTGGCATAATAGATTATGTCAGTTCGTGATGATAACATTAACTCCAAATTCCTAATCATAACGTCTAACTTTAAATCCTAATACCTCACAGTAATCCATAACCCTCTTTTGATTTTAGTATGTAGGTGAGGTTTCCCAAAGTAACTTTAGAGTCGCTTAAAGATTATCCACAAATGATAGTCTCATTGTTTGAGGTCGATCACAGACGACCTCCTCGGTAGTAAGCTTTGACCTAATAGTTATACACGTTTCGTTGGGTCAATTAAATTGTGATATTTTTTTCATTGTTAACCTTTTCAACATATTTAGTGATGTCAGTTATCCATGAGAAATACTCTACAATTGTCACACTCCAATATAACCAACTTTTAGTTTAAATGTTTTCTACCCAGTAAGCTTAGAATAAAAGAACCTTCAAGGACCTTTCTAAGTCTTCATGGTAATGAAACACGAAGATTGTATGAAAGTAATAGCTACAACTGCAACAAACATACATATATATGCTCATTTCTATTCTCACCAACTTTCTGTATATAATTGACAAGAATTCTTTAAGCTGAGAAAAAAATCCTTCCTGACTGGAGTTTCCCTTAACTGAACTGCTTCTATCACTATTTGTTTACACTTTCGTATTCTTTTACATTATACTCACCTTTCTTCCTTTATCTTTTCCCAATCTTATTTTTCTTACTGTATGACGTACATGGATTTTGGTACCCTTTTGGTATCAATATTCATATGCTTAAGTATAGTAAGCTGCATTAACAATAGGAATGCAGAAATTGACAGCAGTTCGTTCTGTTTTACTTTACTGCTGCGAAATGTGGCCATTAAGAGTTGAAGATATTCGTAAGCTACTAGCATTTGACCACAGATGCCTTAGAGATATTGCTCACATCTGCTGGGATCACCCGGTAAGTAATAGTGAGGTTAGACACAGGGTATTAAGGAATGATGGTAAATCAGTTGATGAGGTTGTGAATCTTCATCGACTGAGATGGTTGGGCCACGTGTTACATATGCCTGAACACCGATTACCACGACGCGCAATGCTAACCGGTGTAGGGGATGGTTGGAAGAAAATTAGGGGTGGCCAAACCAAAAATGTGGCATCAGTCATTGAAGTCACTAACTTCTAGTCTTAGCCATGTTGGTAGATGCAGACTACTTGGTTGGGTTCCGCGTGACTATCGTAATCAATGGTTGGAGACTGTGGGTGACATGGCTCAGGATCGATCACAATGGCGTAGGTGTATACACTCTCTGTCTTCCCTTAAACACTGAGATTAAAATCGCTTCATATCTTTCTACCAACTCGTTCTTTCTTCCTGTACTATATCCTTATATACAATCTTCCTTTTATATATTACTACCATAGAAGTAACTACTTTTATGAATTCGATGTTCATCTTGTTGTGCTAATGTGGTATGGCAACTTGGACCAATGCATATATGTTCCTGGTCTTACCTTGTAACTGACTGACCTATTTGGATAATGCGATGAGAAGGCATCCAAAAAATGGGTCTATATTACCTTACCATACAGGGTTGACTCAAATAGTTTCATGTTAAAACAAAGACTTAGATTAGCTATCAATAGGATAATTTATGCAGTTCAACTCCTCATCATCAAGAAGTCAAGGTTTATGTCACATCATATCTCATTACATCAATCAATTTATATATAAGTGCGAGAATATGTACAAAGAGAGGAGTAACCAGGATTTGCAAGTAGGGACCAGCTCAACCTGTTATGACTTTATATCCGGCTTTTTATCACGTGATTTATCTACCAATCAAAATACGACTTATACAATCCCAGCACTGTGTCAAACCAATGACGTTCGAGCGGTATGAGCAGCCTAGCGTCCTTATTCGTCCTATGTCCGCCTAATCCGTCCACTTGAGTCCAGAACACCAATACCAACTTACAATATGCGAATCGAGTCATTTATTTCAGACATACTTGGTTTATATATCAACCAAACAGACCACAACGCACCATAAAATAAGAAATAACATTTGTACACAATAAAGCTAAAAAGTGGCTGTGAACATGGGAGGCAGTAGTCAATAAACTGGGAATAACTTAAGAACCGTAAATCGTACAATAATAAATTATAAGTCAAAATAAAGCATATAACAAGGGGAATATAGATATACATAATCTAGTTACCGAATATTTATACCATGAGAATATATAAATAATAATAGTCCATTAATAGGTCCTAGCAGAAGTTACTCGTAATGTAATCTTCACTAGGATATAACACAACACATACTTAAATAGATTGAAATCATGAGTCAGTTGAAGCTAGACCACCATAGAAAACGTGGAAACACTGGACGGCCGTCTTGTCCTACTGTGGGACACCTCAGCAGTGCGCATCCACGATCCCACACCCCGCGAGATTCGAACGCAGGACCTATCAGTCTCGCGCCAGGCGCTTAACCTACTGGACCACTGAGCCGGCATCCAGCGGTGTTAATGTCTAACTTCAACCAATCCACGAAGTTGCGCCACCGTACATCATTGTCTTCAGTGAGTTGATATCTTACAACAGACCTGGTTGAACACCACTAGTAATGACTTCTCACTTGAACTCCAGAAGTGTCTCCTGAAGTCAGTCACTAGTGAGCAGGTGATTATTATTATCAGAATGTGTTTTGTGGAGATTTTTAGAAATTTTCACAGATTGCTCGCGCGTGAAGCCAGTAGGTCCTGGGTTCGAGCCTCGGGTGGTGCGGGTTCGTGGATGCGCACTGCTGAGGAGTCCCATACCACGACGAAACGGCCGTCCAGTGCTTCCAGGTTTTCAATGGTGGTCTAGCTTCAACTGACTCATGATTTCAATCTGTGAAAATTTCTAAAAATCTCCACAAAACACATTCACATACTTAAATAGCTGAAAAAACAAATGAATTCTTATAGTCAAAGAAGATGAGATGATAGACAAATATCTTCCTCTATTGTGAAATATTTAGTTGAGATTGATCATACTGTCGATATTCAGTCAGACTTTATAGTGTGTTATACAAATATGCTGGGTTGTATACTAAAGTTTATTGAACCTTTGAGTTCACCCTTTTATTATTAATATTAATGGTAGAATTCACAATGTTTGTTTGAAGTAGTCATATTAATGTAAATTCATCAACTTGCACATCAACAAGCCATATAGAAAGAATACGGTAAGCCATTGACTAGAGACCATCAACAATAAATTACTATGGTATAGAACAAATCAGTTTTCAGTTGAAGATGAAATTAAGAAACGATGATGGAGATAAATAGGATAATACACTACAGAAATGATCAAATTGCATCACGAGACAAGACCTAACTTGGAATTCTTACGACAAAAGAAAAAGAGATGAGCCAAAGGACATATTGGGTTGAGAATCGGAATACAACTTGAGAATGATTAGAAAGCAGAGAGCTGAATAGATTTGTGTTATGGATGCAGAGGAATATACTAATCATTATCATGTTAAGTCTAATGATGTCCTTGGACTCTAAATGGGCATTCCCTATTGGCCATTATTTATTCCACTCGTTAAATATTGTACAGATGTTGTGTTTCTATTTTTATGGTACGATGTGGTCTGTTTGGTTGGTATATAAACAGAGTATGTTTGGAATATAATGATTCATATCTCAGAGGCTGTGACTTGTGTTCTGGACTCAACTGGCTGGGCTAGACAGCGAAGCAGGGCCAATCGGGACTCTAGGTCGTCCTTACGTGTCACACTGGATCGATCGATAAATACGCTGCGCATCTAACCTGCAGTCCACACGTTACAACAATTAGATTGAAGATTCATGATTTGAGGCATATGCCCTACCAGGGGTAACACAGGATTAATTAAATAATATACGGTGAAAATCGACTTGTAAAATAATTACTCACTGTGACTTGTTGGATGAATCCAGAATTGGTGTCTTGTTGCTTTCGAGTTCTTTCAAAAATTGCAAACCTCTTTATTAAAAAAAAATAATTGAAAGTATGAAATAAGTACAGAGTCTAATTCAATAAATTTAGATTATTTAAAAAAAGTGACTTTTGCATTAACAGAAATTAGTGTTTTACATTTATGTTCAGATTTTCTTATTCACTACCGTCAACCTCCATCTTATATCTTAACATAATGTACGAGATGTAGATACACTTAGACTAGTGACCATATTGCAGCTTGACTGAACAAGATTCAATCGACACTAAGGACTAACAAAACATTATATTGATTACTACATGTTAAGCAATCAACACGAATATCTGTTTTGTAGGGGGTTAGTTATAGTTTGAATAGCTCTGTGGCGACATCTCTGGTCGTGAAGCTGGGGTCAACACGACGTCAAATCTGCTAGGGAGAATTACTGGTATACTATGTTGACAAATATCCAGTAGCACGAAACCTGGATCCAGGGTTCCAAGTCGACTATCTTCAACGACCATCTTACTAGTACTGATCTGTCATCAACACTAATCTTTCATCGACTAACATATATACAAATATAGGGATATGATTGAAGAATATGAATTCATTTGTGTTGGTTGCTTGAATCTTTCCGTTGATGTTTATGACAGCAATTGACCTCTTTCAGCAATATGTGCATTCTCAGAGGATTGCCTAGACTTAATATAATCATCGTATTCATGTGTGGGTCGGAATACTATTCGGTAGACCAAATTGAGGTACGTTGTTTTCACAGGGAAATAATCCCTCAATCTTCGAATCAGATGTCTAATCTGCAAGGTAAGGAAGCAATGTCAAAAGATATGATCCCATAGTAACCAGTGACTGGAATGGGTTAATACACCAGGCATTCCATCAAAATCTTGGAACCCATTCACACTATTAGTTTGCAGTTACAGTCTATCACCTCCTTTATAGGAAGAATCTGTATATCTACCAAAAAGATTAGTACCGAATATTCGGTTTTATAGAAACTCTCTTGAAATACATCAGAATTGTAACAGAGCCTAAAAACATGTAGTCATATATAAGTATTTTCAATGGGGAGAGTACACTCTCAATTGTATCAGGAGATTGAAGGACGAAGATTAACCGTAGACACATAATAACATAATGCCAGTTCATCAGGTCAATGACAAATAACCTGAGCTTGGTCGGCCAGTACAGATGTAGCTCGTAACTGCTCTATAAACGTTGGAATAAAACAAAGAAATCAGAATCATCCTAATTCTCCAAATAGTTAACATTTCTTGTTCATATGAATAGAAATATCAATCAAACTAACTTTTGATTCATTCGTTGTCTTAATTTTCTCGCTCGTTTTCTACGTAATTTTAAACGTTCCTGTTGTATATCATATTGAGAGTGTGGTAATTCATTTGGTGCATCAACAAGATGTGATAAATTGAATGCTTCCTAAGGGAAATTTAAAAGATAGAAAAAGTTATGAGTTAATTAAGTCAATAGCCTTTTTAGACAAGATCATTACAGAAATGACTAAAAGCATTTTCTAGTAATAGTAAAATTCATTTGAATGATGCTAACACTTGTAATGTTAATTGCTGGAAATTTCTTTTGATTTACCACCAAGTCATATATGTACAAATATATATAGAGGGGGCGGTGTGCTCCAATGGCTTTTGATCAAGAGGTCCAATCTAAAAAAATCTATGAGGAAATGAAGTCTCACGGTTGTCAGTCAGTCAGTTAGGTACAACGTAGGACCAGACACATATATGCATTGGTCCAAGTTGCCATACCTAATTAACACAACAAGATGGACACCGGATTCATAAAAGTAGTTAATTCACAGGTTGTTGCTACCCCCGACCTTTGTTGCTACCTTGACGTGGTGGTCGAGCTTGCCTATTGTGATGAAGCAACCGAGCTATATTGGCTGGAACAACCGTTCCTTTAGGTCCTACCATGTCAGACAGGTCGGTTGAAGAGCGGTAAGAATAAAAGCAACAAACTCAAGGTCCGAAGGCGAAGTCGCACTGATGACTGTACAGAGATGTGACAGCAGTAAGGTGTTTTCTTCAGACAACCAGCATGACAGCGATGCTGCCTTCCCACAAGGAGGGGTGGGATTAGAAAAGGTCGACCCTAAAAATGCACACTTCGCCTTATCCCATGGATATCCGTCTCCGGCGGTAAGGTCTCAATAAGCACGGAGCTAACACAAAAATTACCCATAAAAAGATCGTGCGTGACCGACCTCAAGCAGTTGTCCCTTGGGCACTGAGGTCACGTTCTTAGGTCACTAAGACCACCTCTAATTCGATTTCCTTTTCAGGTACCTCCAGAAGAACCCTTCCACGGTGTGGGCAACCGGGAAGTGATAATCGCCCTCATACCTCTGACAGCACTCAAGACCACTGTATTCAGTCTCATAGTAGCTAGTGACCAAAACAGGTTTATACTTCATTCGTTATGTCAGGATCGTACGGCCTATATTCTCCATTGACTGGGAATGGGAGTAAACGGATTCCTTTGGTGAGCTTCCAGTATCCAACAAGGTGATCTAAGTGTCAAACATCAAATTTTCATGGTTTTAATTGCGTATAAACACTTCAGTAGGAAGGAATTTTCTGATAGAGGTTAAAAGAAAGTGACCATATGAGAGTATTTCGAGAAGGAGAGTAAACTGTCACTTTCTTCGGCTGTATCCGAACCCTTTAGAGTATAGCACTATCATTGAATTATGGTTGCTGGAATATATTGCTTTAAAACAATAAGCTAATATTATATATACATGTATATAAGACTTACTAATTCAGATCTACCAACAGGACGATTTTGTGCAGCTTCCATAATTGCATTCTGATGACGTTTACCGTGTAAATGACTTTTCAATTGAACTTCAGACATAATCTATTATACAAGCAGAAAATAGTCATAATAAAGAAGTACTTTACTAATCGACAATACAAAAGTGAAACAATGAATTGAACGATTAAATTAAATGATATTCAATAATTGAGGTTTACAGGTTTGTAGCCCAGGGTTCTAACCTTAAGGCAAGAACAGCATACAGCTATGAAAGTGAAATAAGATATGATTGTTATGATCGCATCTCAGGAGTAATGATACACTGTTATAAACTAAATACACCTTTGAATCATTTTTTGTTTTTACAAAATAACACACAACAATGAATTACTTGAGATGGTAATTTTTAAAAAATGATCAAATCATTAAAGCTGAGATTTCAGGATGTTAGTCCGTTTATAACGACCGTTTTTGCTGTGCCTGGAAAGGCGCTGAATGATCTTGGGAATACTTACATGCCATTCTTAGGAGACAGTGATGGTCGAAAGCAGAAACCCCGGATACTTTCAGGTAGTAGTGTTGTGACGGCCTTCAAGAAAGCGCGATGAAGCCTCCAAAGGATCTAAATGAGCTCAAGAGATTCAATCCAGTTGCAACCTGACAGAACCCTCTAAAATATCAGAATGCCATACTATGATTGTACGATTGTATAACTTCCCTATTTGCGAATTAGCTGAATTATAATTATGTAATAGCCAATACTAATAACCATAAATACCCCTGTTTTTCTGTACATTATTGACACTTACTCAATAACCGCTTCTCCTGCTTTCTTGCGTCTTTCGATATGCAATTATGAATTTCTTTGCATTCGACTGCCGATAGACGTACACTGTATAAGCCATAATCAAGTGGAGGACTTAATATGTAGAAGTCGGGTTTCTCAACTGTTAGCCAAAGATGACTTAGGTGTATATAATCTGGTTTAGATCTCACTATCCATAGACTGATCTCATCAGGCACATAGTTATCATATCAGCATTCACAGTCATTGAGATATACAGACTTTTTAATTGTTTACAGTGGCTCATCCCAAATGATAATTATGGATCCTATTCTTTAACAAGTATGCAAAATCAGATGGTATGAAGATATTTATTTCTTTTGCTTGTTATTGGATGTTTAAAGTTGAACTGGTCAGTTTTTAAATATCCTATTTTATGGTAACGATTTCAATATTAAAAATGAAGTTACTTTCAGGTGTCTGGAAGTAGTTAGTGGGAAGCTCTGAACTTTAGTTCCGTGTTAGTTGAGATTTGTTAACAAGATATACCTGCAATCCTGTTCCTTTTGAGATTCGAACTCTCGTCACCAAGTTCCACAATCTGATATTGATAGGATTCGATAACAGCAAACAACTATATGAACATAATACCGCTCACTATTCCGCAATTGATCGATTAGTTGTAAATATGGTTAATGTTTAAACAAGTCAGTAACCCAGTGTATACTTTCCAAAAAAAATCACATTTTGAGTATTATATTGTAATGAAAATTAAAAATACAACCTGACTGTTTACATGGAATCATATAAGCAGAGAAGTCAGTCAGTTATAAGCAAAATCGAATCTGACAAACATGTATACAGATGCAAGTTGTAACATGATATTAGCATATCAAGATAAAATGGACATGACGAATACAAGAGTAGTAGAAGTATTCACAGTACCAGTGGTAGTAGAAAAGATTTATGAATAGACAATATGACATCAGAAGAAAGAATGAATTCATGGAGTAAAACCTGTAAGATAATTATAAAATTCAAGATCTAAAAGAATAGAAAGAATGAGTTCATCGGTTTCACTGAGATCAACACTGAAACATTTAATTCAATGTCTCTAACTATTGATTAAGACAATCTACAGGAACTTAAACTGGTAGTCGCCAACTGCCAGAACTGATCAGTCAATAACTTCATGAACTGATACCACGATCATGGTATGAAGGGATAGAGAGGATCAAACTTATGACTGAATGATTATAATGATATAACGAAGGGTTGCTTAGAAAAGAACAAAAGGTGTATCAAATCATTATTATCAGGGAAACTAACGACTGATTAAAAAAATTATTGAGGAACCTAGAAATAACAACAATAAAGAAAACTGTTCAACTGATTAATACACATATGATAGTATACATGGTGTCTGATAGCTAATTAAGAAGTAATGTCATCGCCCTCCAAATCAATTATAAAATCATCCCTTGTTATCCATGATCGATTCAGTGTGTATGAAATATCAACGTGCACAGAGTATTCAGAACAATCAATCTTGTTGTTAGGTTCAACAGTAACCAAATCACGATTTTTCAAACATATACACTACATTTGTATTTATTGACTTATTTACTAAGTGTGTAAACTTGTATACTTGGTTTCGAGACAATATTCTACGTAGGATATCCAATGATTTTTATCCGGTTGCCGAAATCGAACTAGGTGTAGAAGGGTTTGAACCTGCTACTTACTGATTGAAAGTCAGACATAATAACGAATAACCTACCGCTTCATCAAGGGACTAATCATGGCAAATTTAATAATACAAAATCAATGAGGAATATAACGTGATAAACTTACCATTACTTGACATGCTTTACACCATTTTTGTACTGGATAAGGTTCAATGCCAGGAACAGTCAGTGAATCATCACCAGTATGAGTTAGTATTGACATTTCAAAAGCTTTTCTACTTATTTCTCTAAGTGACTCTTGATGACGTCTTTCAGATTCTTCTTGCTATGTAAAGTAGACATGATGGTAGAGAAGATTTGTAGCTCAAGTGGATGATTTTGATGGAGTTTTGTTCTCTGAGATGGAGCCTTAAAAATCGTTCTTCTGAACAATATCATCAGTACACACTTCAGGAGAGAAGTGAAGTGTTCGAATTTCTCCACATATGGCTTACGATCAAACCATCCAGCTCAGAGAACAAAACTCCATATAGTGTTACATGTTTTAAATAGACCTAAGAATAGTTTCATAGATTGAAAGCTTTCCAATAAATGACTATTGTTTTTACATTACAAACTGACTTTGCCTAGACCATCACGTATAATTGTAGCATAGAACATCAACCAACTGACTGAGGATCAACGTTACAGTTGTCCAATAAACTTACTTCTTTCTTAATGATGCTCATAGTTAAAGTCAATTCATGATGTAAACTAAAACAAGCTGAATAGTAGGGGAGTCTAAAAAAATATAGTAATGATAATGAAAAAGACTAACTATTGAGAATATAGATTGTAAATATAGAATGACTGTGACTTATTATTTAGGGAAGGAAAAAAGAGTGAATGCACTTGTGCTATTGTGACTAATTCTGACTAATATCACCCAATATCTTCTTCTTCAATTAATGATTGCAGTTACCATATGGATTTCAACCAGATAAACTGTATTGACCAATATGGATGACTTCAAAATAACCGAAACTTGATAACCAAGATAAGTTTATATACTCAGTTTACAATAATGGTGTTTGTACTGAAATCGATTAGATTGCCTTCAAGCTTATCATGCAGTATTATTATTAGTATAATTTAAAATATAAAACAACACCTACGAGAATATTCCAATATCAATCGATTAAAGACATGTTTTCTCGGAGCTTCTCCCTTGAACTAAACGATATGATAATAAATAGTCTTGATATGATGCACACACAACACACACACAAAAATAATCGAAACAAGTTAAACAAATAACTTCGGTAGAAACCAAGTAAATCGAATTAATACTCTTTAAGTCAGATATAATCAACATGGAACAGGATAGAAATATGTGCCAGCCGAGGTTTCTATGTCATATACCATAGAAATGTGATAACATATGTAGCAATGTAAGTGAAATAACATTAGTATCATTAAAAGTGAAAACGCAATATCTGGGGGTAGGGTTAATAAAGAAAGGGTGGATTTTAACCACTAAAACTAATTCTGAACAACATTAACTAACATTTCCAATCACTGATTGTAGTTATTACGCTACATCTTAAACAGATAGACCGCGTCTATTGAAATGATTGAGTTTAACAGAAAATAATTTAATAGACTACTATCTCGGTCATCATTGAGGATCGAAACTAATGGTATACGTATATGTACAACAAATATTTAACCAACTTTAGTCGGTAAAGATTTGGTCACATCAACCAATGATCATCTAGTATCATTTTTTAGTATCCTACGTTTAATAACAATACGCGTATACAGCCACTGCCAAGGAAGGCTTAATCACTGTCTTCTCGCAGCAATACTGTTGTTTACGAAATTGAAAAAATGAAAAGCGAATGTCCGGCACTTTGACCGCGTTGGTGGATACGGAGGGTCCACCTAGGGGAATTGGAAAACACTCATTCCAACCCAATGGTGTACATGGGCTCCAGTATCCTGTAAGAACAAATGGCGTATGAACTAATTGTTGGTCACCGCCTACCATGGGACTACATTTGCTCAAGTTGCTCCACTGTCTTGTGGATTAGACCTTTAAGTCGAAGGCTTTGAGTGTGACCCCTTAAGAAAACCATATGCTTCGGTTTGGGCACCCGAGTAGTATCACAGCCCACACACAGATCAAGTGGCTTGTGTGGCGCATTTGTATTCGATTTCCCTTTGTACCAATATTTATGTGTTCAAATAAATAAATACCAATAGTTTATTTCTTTATATAAACACGCAAACATTGATACAAGGAGGCATAAAATGTATATGTGCCACACTTCGTCATTCAATTTGTGTGAGGACTGGGATACTGTCCGGGCATCCAAATCGAGGCCGGTGGTTCACTTTGGAGGCCACTTCTCAAGTCTTTCACCCAAAGGTCTAATCCACTAAACACTGGAGCAACGTTAGGAGATCCAGTCCTATGGTAGCCGGTGACAAACAATGAGTTCATACACCATTTGTTCCTTCAGGATCCTGAAGCCCATGTGAATCGTTGGTTTGGAACAGAAGTTCTTGCTCTATTAATCTAACACAGGCGAGCGATACTTTAAAGGCATACATGATTAAATGTTTTCGAATTTTGCATGTCATCCACTTTCAAAGTTATAGTGTAATACAAGATATTCCAAAAGGATTGGTAGGATTTATTACATAAGTAGACTCGAATTCATAAAATGTAAACAAATGAATTATGGGAAATTGTACAAAAATATATAACAGAAAATTTACTTTACGTTGAATCTTGCAACGTAACTGTTCAATATGTGTACGTTGTTGTTCTTCTAAGGTAGCCATTTTAATTTCACGTGATTGTTTTTTAGCACGAGCTGCAGCTCGACGTGAATGTTCCAATAATTTAGCACGTGATGCTAATTGTTGTGCACGAATTTTCCATCTAGCTTGTAATGCATCTAATCTAGCTAAACGTGATGCTTCTAAAGCTCTTCGACGAATCTATAGACCAAAAACAAAGAGGAAAACGAGGATGAAAAAAAGAGTGGAGAGAAAACACTGTTAGTGTTATATCACAGATCCAAATCCCGCAGTGAATATTATTTCTCCTGAAACTGTGAAGAGATTTTCTTATTGAATAAGAAATATGCAAAAGATAAAGCTGTGTTTGGTGAAAATGTTGATAGAATGCAAAGTGTATTGATCGTATTGAGGAACAATGGGTTTTAACAAACTTGCGTTACTTGTAGCATACGTGAGAACATACGTCTGCCAAGCAAAACAAACAAAACAAATATATTGCACAACAATTCGTTGTTATGAATCATGGTCTTTAAAAGCATAGAATATTCATAGGTCACTAGTATTTGATGGCTTAAGAGTATTGTTCGCGTATAGTTGAGACCGTCGAGTGAGTAATGCTGAGATTAAACGCAGGTTACCAAATAAGTCGGTTAGTGGGTTAGTGAATCTCAATGGATTGAGGTAGTTGAAACATGTGTTAAATGTGTCCAACCACCGTCGACTTCCACACGCATTTACATCTCATTGTGTTGAAATGTTGTAGTAACTTGAACTGATGTATATATGTGCTAGATTCTAAGTTGTTTATGAATGATTCTTTCGACATTACATGCATTGGTGACCTAACGGAAACAAAGGTTTCAGATTGAATTGCTTAAAATAAAATATATTTCGTAAGATAAGAATATTATGATGAACTCATGATTCTATTTGAAAATCATAAGTCTGTAAAGCAGTTAGAATTAACCGCCAAAAAGTGCAGAGTTAGAAGACACTAGGATCATTAACTTTCATGTATGAAGCAAAATTTTACTTACTGACTTACTTGCGCCTGTTACTCCTCGTGAAGGAGCATAGGCCGCTCACCAGCATTCTCCATCCAACCCTGTCCTGGGCAATCCTTTCCAGCTCCGTCCAGTTGTAATTCATCCTTTTCATATCTGCTTCTATTATCCGACGCAATGTGTTCTTTGGCCTTCCTCTTTTTCTCCTTCCTTCAGGATTCCAAGTTAGGGCTTGCCTCGTGATGCCGTTTGACGATTTGCGTAATGTATAACCTATCCATTTCCATCATCTTTTCCTAATTTCCTCTTCAACTGGAAGCTGGTTTGTTCTCTCCCACAGAAGGCTGTTGCTGATGGTATCCGGCCAATGGATGTTGAGTATCTTGCGAAGACAGCTATTTATAAATACTTGTACTTTCTTGATTGTGGTTGTTGTAGTTCTCCAAGTTTCAGCTCCATACAGTAGAACTGCCTTGACGTTCGTATTGAAGATCCTCACTTTGATATTGGTTGAAAGTTGTTTTGAGTTCCATATGTTCTTCAATTGTAGGAATGCAACCCTTGCTTTGCCGATCCTCGCCTTTACGTCTGCATCGGATCCTCCTTGTTCATCGATGATGTTTCACAGGTATGTGAAGGACTCTACATTTTCCAGAGTTTCGCCATCAAGTGTGATTGGATTGCTGTTTTCAGCTTTGAATTTGAGGGCCTTAGTTTTCCCTTTGTGTATGCTGAGGCCTACTGATGCAGAGACTGCTGCTACACTGGCTGTCTTCATTTGCATCTGTTCGTGTGTACGTGATAGGAGGGCTAGGTCATCTGCGAAGTCCAAATCGTTTAATTGATTCTGAGCTGTCCATTGTATTCCGTGTTTTCCTTCAAACGTTGAGGTTTTCATAGAAGCAAAATTTTAGGTAATTATTATTACAATTTCGCACAGGTTATATGCTCAATAGTAACTAGATTTGAGAAATTTCTGGAGTTTTAGTCAGGAGCTGTGACAAGTGGAGTTAAACCATATCGGATATGATAAAGATATCTGCCGAAAACAATGAAAGATGATTGTGCAACATCGCGAATTGATTGGAATTAGACTACTGGATCTCGGTTTAGTGGTATAGAGTTTAAAAGTTAGCGCGCGAGATAGAAGGTTCTGGATTGCATCTACAGTAAGATGGAGTCATAGATGCGCACACATGAGGAGCTTCATATTTGAACAAAACGGGCGTCCAACGTCTCCAGATTTTCGATGGTTGTGAGTTCAAATTTTTGAAAAACAAAAGAAATACAACTGGTCCACTTACTTTAGCTGCTTCTTCTCGGCATAATTTCTCTTCGGTACGTCGTTGACGTTCAATTGCCAGTTCATTTAATCTTGCGCGACTCTCTTCATGTTTCGTTAATATACTATGTTGTTTTTGTTCCGCTTCAAGTGTCTAAATCCAACATACATACATAGAGATACTACTTAATTTACACATAAGGTTATACATATTTAGAAATATGAACGTTTAATCAAAAATTGTAGTTTATATTATGATGTTTAGACAGAATTATTTAGTTATTATCAAAAGGGGCTTTTGTGGAGATTTTATTAATTTGATAGTTGAATTCATGAGTCGATTGAAGCTAAACAGCCACAGAAAATCTGGAAGCACTAGATGGCCGTTTCATCTGAGTATGGGACTCCTCATCGGTGTTACTGGAACAACAAACAAAAATAAAACGATCACTGGGGATTACTTCAGTTACTGATAAGCAACTATTTCTTGGAGGATAACCAATTTGGTTAAAACATTGTTTTAGACATTATAACATTAATTTTCTTGTTTATATATGTATACTACACATGGCCAATCATCGTCTACCTTAATGCATGATGTTTATTAGTGTAGAAGTATGTTTGAAGAAAATTTATTAGATGTTGGAGGTGAGGTGTGTTGGTAGGCTCAGATTGGAGTCTGTGTGACTATCGTAACCAATAGTTAAAGATGTTAGGTGACATGGTTCAGAATCGATTGAAATAGAGCAGATGAATTCACTCTTTGTCCTCCTTTCTTATATCATGAGTTTCAAAATTATCTTATGATTTTAATTACACTAGTTCATTCTTTCACTCTAAATTATATTGTCTACGCTTAGACTTTTATACTACCACTGATACTGTAACCACCTCTACTGCTCTGATATTTGTCTTGATAATTTCATATTGTTTTACTGTTGCAGTATGACAAAATGAACCGACGAGTATACTTTTCAGGTCCTGTGTTATCAATGACCAAATGATTGACTTATAAGCATATTCAAACACTTTCTATCATGGTATGATCAAAGTATATAAGTGGGTTAAAAGACAGATAATAGTGGCTAGACCATAAAATGGCAGTAGTTTATTGAGTATTTAGTCGGAAATTGCAGTCTACCCAGAGTTGGCATCTACAAGGCAACTGTACAACATATGGTCGGAGATATCAGACAACATAGTTCGGAACTGATTGTAATGGGCATAGATGTATTCATTCCACTACCATTCTTTATGTATTTTTTTTCAGAACGTAACAAAACTTTATCCAATCCTATGTTATTTTGATGTTAATTGACTGAAAATAGTCGAAAGGAAACCATAGAACTAGGTTACGCGCTGGATGGCATTCATCAGTAAGGCACACTTGAAATCTTTAGAGGACTGATATTCTTTATAGGATTCGAATCAACATCATTTAGCTTCTCAGCTTGAGATGTTACCACTAAACCATTAGGTGTGTGATGGACTGACGAATTGTTAACCGTACAGATCAACCGATAGGCACACAATCAAGATGCATAAATGTGTGTAAAGAAAAATCACAATATACCATGTTTTGCTGAGAATTTCTTATAGTACGTTATTCGAAGACTTACATGGTTATCATCAATGATAATTGTATATAGCTAATCATAGATTGTTAGGTAACAAGATAATGACGAAGTGAAATTTACTAGAAAAAATAGTATTCATCGTCTCTGAAATAAGTAGAATTAAAAATCAAATTAATCTAGGGTTAGATAATATACTACTTAAATAGATAAAAAGACAGGCTGGAAAAGAGAAAGATTTTTACTTGTATAAAGGCAATTTCTTTTCCTTTAGTCTCTTCATCATGTGCTTTAAGAACTCGACGTGTTAATTCAGCTTGACGTTTACGTTCAGCTGCATGTAAACGTCGTTCTAAGCATGAACGACGTTGATGTAATAAAATAAGTTTTTGTAAATGTACTTCATCAACCTAGAAGAAAACAGTAATATATGACATATACATACAAAAATAAACAAATTCAAAATTATACAATTTTACCATGTAGGAACTTTGTTGGGTTTAAACAGTTCATCATTTGTGTGTGGGCTGTGATACTACTCGGGTGCCCAAACCGAATCAGGTGGTTTTCTTAGGGGGTCATACCCAGAGCCTTCGACCTGAAGGTCTGATCCACAAGGCAGTGGAGCATCGTAAGGAGATGCAGTCCCATGGTAGCTGGTAACCAACAATTGGTTTATACGCCATTTGTTCCCGCAGGATACTGGAGCCCATGTGCACCATCGGTTCGGGATCCAGTTAAAGCACCGGAAATTCGCTTTTCGTCCTCTCATTTTCGTAAACAACACCCAAGCCACGAGAAGGCAGTGAGTAGAACTTTCCTGGCAGAGACTGTATACGCGTGGCCGTGTGAGAGCATTTCGAGAGGGAGGGTGGGCCCACCCCACTCTCGGCCATACCAGGGCATATAGGTTTAAACATTTGACTAGGTATGTTTAATAATCTTCAAGAATTCACATGTTAAGGGGGAGTTGAGTTGTAGCAATAAATAGTTCCCGAGAAAAGAAATCGTTGGATATCCTTATTTTTAATGAAGTTTACTAGCTAATGATATACATTGAATTATATGCGTTAATTTTGGTAACTCAATGTTGCTGTGAAGGATCCTTTTACTGTCTATATACCTTAAGGTTCTAGGTTTATCACCGGCTGAGCCAAGAACTCACAATTGTAGTGTCCCATGGATATAAATGGCAATCTATCTAAAATCAATTCTTGATGTTAAACATAAAATTTAAGAGTCTCTGTAAACCCCTCTGTACCAAAGAAGTCATGAGCTCACAAGCAAATAACTTGCAGAAGTAATTCAAGGAGTTCTAGTCAAAAGTTATAGAAAGTGAAGTCTAGGACGGTCGTTGTAATAGGTGATGATCGCGCGACATCATGAGTTAACTAAAGTCAGTAATGTAAACCATTCGATACTAACCAAGTAATCTGGAGGTTAATAGCTTACCAGATGTTGTGCTCAATCTGTGGAAAAATCATAGATTCATATTGTTGAAGAGTAGCATACTAGAACAAAGCTTCCCAGTTGTTTCTGGTTTTCAACCCGTGATGTAAGACTAAAAATTTAATAAACTATTAATTTTAAGTTGGATAATGGGTAACATTAGAACCTATGATATGTGTTTTGTCCTATGTAGAACTTATCAACGAAGTGTCCTAGTGTGAACATCGACACTGAAATTGTAGGAACATCCGGTAGTATTTCTCGACCTTAAGGCGGCATTCGACTCTGTTGATTGTGAGGTTCTATGGCAGTGTTTGTCACTGAAAGGAGTACCAAAGAAGTACATTAACCTTATAAAGGCTCTCTACTCGAACACAACTGGTAGAGTGAGAGCTTATGGCGAACTGTCATCAGAATTGATTACCTCAAGTGGTGTTCGTCAGGGCTGTCCACTCTCCCCATTCTTGTTCAACTTTGTGGTCGACGTACTTTTAGAGATAACACTCTTCTCATTCAAATTTCCAGGGGTTGAACTTCTACCAGGAGGTTCACTTATTGACTTAGAATATACTGATGACATAGTTCTGTTTGGTGAAGACGCTGACAAAATGCAGAGTCTTATGACCACTCTAAGCAACAATGCAAGCATGTTCGGAATGCGATTCTTCCCCTCGAAATGCAAAATGTTGTTTCAGGATTGGGTTACATCGACACCCGAACTAGTGATACGGAGTAAAGTAGTTGAGTGTGTCGATCGCTTCACTTATCTCAGTAGTCTCATCAGCCCTTGTGGTCTGGTTTGTGACGAAATCTCAGCACGGATACAGAAGGCTCGATTAGCTTTTGCCAACTTGCGTCATTTATGGCGTAGGCGAGATATCCATCTACCAACGAAAGGACGTATTTACTGCGCAACAGTTCGTTCTGTCCTACTTTATGGCAGTGAAACATGGCCGGTAAGAGTAGAGGATATTCGTAGGTTACTAGTATTCAATCATAGGTGTCTTCGAAGCATTGCTCATATATCCTGGGACCATCGAGTAAGTAACACAGTTGTTAGGGATCGGGTACTAGGTAAGGATGGCAAATCAATTGATGAAGTAGTGAAACTTGATCAGTTGAGGTGGCTGGGACACGTGTTACGTATGCCCAACGACCGACTTCCTCGACGTGCTATGTTCAGTGGTATAGGAGTAGGTTGGAAGAAAGCTGGGGGCGACCAGACCAAAACATGGCACAAACCCATGAAGTCACTGACAAGTGGACTGAGTCATGTTGGTAGGTGCAGACTACCTGGTTGGGGACGGCGAGATGATAGCAACTGATGGTTAGAGACCCTGAATGACATGGCTCAAAATCGTTTGCAATGGCGCAGGTGCATCCACTCTCTGTGTTCTCCCAAATTCTAATCTCCTGATTCCTCCTTGTCTTCTTTTTCTCTTCCAAAATAGATTTCACTGGATTATACTTTTTAAGTAACATACCTTAACCCTAATCTTCCCGATTACTGCTTATACTCTTACTACCTCTACCACTACGGGATTTGAATCGACAACTGAATCTCTGTGCTAATGTGGTGTGGCAACTCGAACTGATGTACGTACGTACGAAGTTCTGCGTTGTTACTGACTGAGGAACATTCAGAGGATGATTCTTAAATAGGACGAAATGCCCATTCTAGATTCCACTACTAGACACTATCTAACTTTGCTTGAAATGATTGTGACTTAATGACAATACAATCCATAACATTAACGGGAAAATTTAAACACAATCAAAATGAATGGATTAATAATTTTAAGATTATTTGTACGCTTTAAAGTATCATATACCATAGGTCAGTTATATCTTCACTAAAAATTCCAAACTCATGTAAGGTTTTCGTGAGTTTACTAAAAGTAACAATAAAATAGAACCATCATTATTATTATTAAGACCAAAGAATACATTAAGCCGAGAAATGGAGACAAACATGAGAAAAATGAGCTAACATTGAATAGAACTAGGAAGGAAAGTCCAGGAGACATTGGGTTGGAGAATGCTAGTCAGTGGCCTATGCTCCACCATTGGGAGTAACAGGCGTAAGTAAGTAAGTAATTATTATTGTTATTATTAACAATCATATTACCTTTTTGCTTAATTCATGTACACGTTCTGTTCGTTCCAAAAGATGTTGCTGACGTAATACTCTAGCACGAGCTTGTTTCTCTTCAATTTCTTGGATAGAATTAGCTGACCTATACAAGTTTATTTTTTTTCGAATAAAATCAGCATTTTAAAAAAGTTACAATTTTACCAAAATGAAAGAAAATCCCTTCATTTTCATTAAAAAGAAGAATCAATGAAAGCATAGTATAGTGTAGTACAGTACAGTAGAGTATAGTGTAGAGCGGAGGTAATTAAAGTAATATCTAAAATACTAGCCTCGATAATTATCAGACGCCTAACTAAGACTCGTGAACTGCAAACACGAAAGAACCAAGCTGGCTTTAGACCTGGTCGTGGCTGCATCGACCACATATTCACCATTCGTCAGGTTCTAGAACACAGGCATACCTATCGGCGTCCGACGATGGTGGTCTTTCTTGACTTAAAAGCAGCATTTGACTCGGTAGACCGCGAGACTCTGTGGCAGTGTCTGTCATTGAAAGGCGTACCTCAGAAGTACATAAACCTTGTGAAGGCTCTTTACTCGAACACTACTAGTCGAGTCAGAGCTTATGGCGAACTGTCATCTACTTTTGCAACCTCAAGTGGTGTCCGTCAAGGCTGTCCACTTTCCCATTTTTGTTTAACTTCATCATAGACCTATTGATGGAAATAACACTCTCGTCGACTGAATTCTCGGGTATTGATCTCCTTCCAGGAGGTCCACTTATCGACTTAGAATACGCAGATGATATAGTCCTGTTTGGTGAAGACGCTGACAAAATGCAGAGTCTTCTGGTAGCACTAAGCAACAATGCCAGGATGTTTGGAATGCGCTTCTCTCCCTCTAAATGCAAGTTGTTGCTTCAGGACTGGTCTCCGTCAACACCTGAACTAAGGATAGGGAGTGAAGTAGTTGAACGCGTTGACAACTTCAATTATCTTGGAAGTCTGATCAGCCCTAATGGGTTGGTGTCTGACGAAATCTCAGCACGGATTCGAAAAGCTCGTTTGGCTTTTGCCAACTTACGTCACCCTTGGCGAAGGCGAGATATCCGTCTATCAATAAAAGGACGAGTATACTGCGCGGCAGTTCGTTCTGTTTTAATTTACGGCAGCGAACATGCCTTAAGAGTAGAAGACACCCGTAAGTGCTAGTATTTGACCACAGATATCTTAGAAATATTGCTGGCATCTGCTGGGATCACCGGGTAAGTAATAGTGAGGTTAGACGCAGGGTATTAGGGAATGATGGTAAATCAGTTGATGAGGTTATGAATCTTCATCGACTGAGATGGTTGGGCCACGTATTACGTATGCCTGAACACCGATTACCACGACGTGCAATGCTAACCGGGGTAGGGGATGGTTGGAAGAAAGTTAGGGGCGGCCAAACCAAAACGTGGCATCAGTGCCTGAAGTCACTAACTTCTAGTCTGAGCCATGTTGGTAGATGCAGACTACTTGGTTGGGGTCCGCGTGACTATCGTAACCAATGGTTGGAGACTCTTGGTGACATGGCTCAGAATCGATCACAATGGCGTCGGTGTATACACTCCCTGTCTTCCCTTAAACTAAGAGACTAAAATCATTTCATATCTTTCTTTCTACGAACTAATTCTTTCTTCCTATACTATATCCTTATTGCAACCTTTGACCTAACCACTCCTATGAATCCGCTGTTCATCTTGCTGTGCTAATGAGGTATGGCAACCTGGACCGATGCACATATGTGCCTGGTCCTACGTTGTAGCTGACTGACTGACTGACTAAGTGTATAATTCTTTCTCTGTTACCCAACCCTACTCTTTTATTCGAACTTCAAAACCATAGTAATTCTAGAAAGGCTCTAAGCGAAGTTGTATATAGGACAAGCAAATCAACAGCATTATTGTGGTGTTTGAATGAACTAATGATTCCTTTGTACTTGTTGAATACTTGATTTCGAATTCCAAATACATTACATTCGTTCGTGCTTATCTAGTATTTCTTGATCCTATTACGTTATTTCTGAGATTCTTAGTTCGTACTATAATTCAAATACTCCTAATCATCATAATAATCCACAAATTTTAACCCTAAACCCTTATTATTGAAACGAACCATAAGCTATCGGCATTATAGTTTCTTTATTTATTTGAACACATAAATATTGGTACAAGGAGGCACCAAATATATATGCGCCACACAGATCTCATTTGATATGTGTAAGGGCTGTGATACTACCCGGGTGCTCAAACCGAATCAGGTGGTTTTCACAGGGGACCATACCCGGAGGCTTCGATCTAAAGGTATGATCCAGAAGGTAGTGCAACAACGTTAGGAGATGTATTCCCATGGTAGTCGGTGACCAACAATTGGTTCATACGCCATTTGTTCCTTCAGGATACTGGAGCCCATGTGCACTATTGGTTTGGAATGAGGGTATTCCAACTCCGCTAAGTGGACACTCCATGTCCACCAACCCGGTTAAAGCGCCAGACATTCGGTTTTCGTCCTCTCAATTTCGTAAACAACACCCCCGCCACGAGGAGGCAGTGAGTAGGACTTCCCTGGCAGAGGCTATATACGCGTGGCCATATGAGAGCATTTCGAGAGGGAGAGCGGACTCTCCCCACTCTCGGCCGTACCAGGGCAGTAATGAAGATATATTCACCAGATCTTGAGTTCCAGTATTCTTTCATACATACCTTTTAATCTGATCTTCTTGAACTATCATTGGTACCACAATTATTTCGACCTGTTTGTCATTTATCTTGTCATGATAAAGTGTTAGATAAAACTGAACTAATGTAAACTTGTTTCAACCTCTACGTTGATTATGACTGATTGATGAAATAACAGATTCAATCCCATAAATACATGAACGGAATTCATTAATTGATTATTCAAAGTATGCCAATATGATTACCCCTTTAAAAAAATACATTTATTTTTAACATATTAAAAGTTCTAAAGACTATGCTAACAAAAAACAATAAAAAGTAGTTACCGTTTTTTTGAACGAGCTGAAAGTTTTTCATGCATATGTACACCATGACCTGGTATACGTGATTTCACCTCTGTTTTAGGAAGAAACAATAATCCTTGTGGACAAATATTAACATCTGAAGTGATTAATGATAATAATGAACAAAGAATACCTTGAGTAGCTGCTGCTGAAGTGGATAAAGACAGCATAGTTTCATTTGAGTCAATATGTTTTGATGATTTCTCCAATATTACAGTATTTTTTGATAATGATGATGATAATGATAAATTCGATTGAATTTGACTCACTTGAACAGGGACCTCTGAAATATCATCATTGTGTTTTGTTTCTAATGGTCTTGATAATGAATCCACAAAGTTATCACAGTGTTTAAATGTACCATCTTCAGAAGTTGGTTGTTCTATAATATATTTTTTTTAAAGAAAATTCTAAGATATAAAGAATAAATGAATGTCCAATTTATACATAAAATCAAATTGAAGATCATTTTAGTTAGTTAGTCAGTCAGCTACAACGTAGGACCAGGAACATATATGCATTGGTCCAAGTTGCCACACTTGATTAGCACAACAAGATGAACATCGAATTCATAAAAGTAGTTACTTCTATGGTAGTAATATATAAAAGGAAGATTGTATATAAGGATATAGTACAGGAAGAAAGAACGAGTTGGTAGAAAGATATGAAGCGATTTTAATCTCAGTGTTTAAGGGAAGACAGTGAGTGTATACACCGACGCCATTGTGATCGATCCTGAACCATGTCACCCACAGTCTCCAACCATTGATTACGATAGTCACGCGGAACCCAACCAAGTAGTCTGCATCTACCAACATGGCTGAGATTAGAAGTTGGTGACTTCAAGCACTGATGCCACGTTTTGGTTTGGCCACCCCTAATTTTATTCCAACCATCACCTACACCGGTTAGCATTGCGCGTCGTGGTAATCGGTGTTCAGGCATATGTAACACGTGACCCAACCATCTCAGTCGATGGAGATTCACAACCTCATCAACTGATTTACCACTATTATTCCCTAATACGCTGTGTCTAACCTCACTATTACTTACCCGGTGATCCCAGCAGATGCGAGCAATATTTCTAAGATATCTGTGGTCAAATGCTAGTAGCTTACGAATATCTTCTACTCTTAATGGCCACATTCCGCAGCCGTGAAGTAAAACAAAACGAACTGCCGCAAAGTATACTCGTCACTTAATTGAAAGATAGGTATCTCGCCTCAGCCATAGGTGATGTAAGTTGACAAAAACCAAACGAGCTTTTCGAATCCGTGCTGAGGTTTCGTCAGACACCAGCATATTAGGGCTGATCAGACTTCTAAGATAATTGAAGTTGTCAATGCGTTCGACTACTTCACTCCCTATCATTAGTTCATGTTATAATTCTCTCTTACGGTTATAAACCAGTTATTCCTATTGCTTAGTATTCTTGGACACCAATTCACTCGACAAGTCCCCAAATCAGAACACGGTTGAACAGGAAAGAGGTTATATTCTAAATAACAAGGTTAGATGGAAGTAAGAATTACAATAGGAAAAACGTTAGCATATTTATAGTTTTTACATGAGAAGATTTCTAGAGTATTCTCCAAGTATCGACTAGCGCTGATTTGGTAAGAATTAGCCAATCAGCGTGCGCCGACGCAAGCGTGCATTAAGCATGATTTAATCCAATCTATGTCTCCCTAACAGTTCAAGTGTTGACGTAGACCAGTCCTGGAGTAACAACTTGCATTTAGAGGGAGAGAAGCGCATCCCAAACATTCTGGCATTTTATCAGCGTCTTCACCAAACAGGACTATGTCATCTGCGTATTCTAAGTCGATAAGTGGACATCCTGGTAGGAGATCAATGCCCAGAAATTCAGTCAACGAGAGCGTTATTTCCACCAGTAGGTCTATTATGAAGTTAAGCAAAAATTGAGAAAGTGGACAGCCTTGATGGACACCATCTGAGGTGACAGCTCACCGTAAGCTCTGACTCGACTAGTAGTGTTCGAGTAAAGAGCCTTCACAAGGTTTATGTACTTCTGAGGTACACCTTTCAATGACAGACACTGCCACAGAACCTCTCGGTTTACAGAGTCAAATGCTGCTTTTAATTCAAGAAAGGGACTTTTTAGTATAAACAAACAAACAACTCTAACACTCAAATTGTAAGTAAACTTGAAAAACTATTCTTATAAAAAAGTTAGCCAACTGAAGTATGGAAATGTTGAATATATTTAACAACTAGAAAGTTCATTACATTGAACCAATCATGTAAATCAATTGATACGTTTTGAATAAGTGATAAATAAATCATAACTCTGATTCTTTAGATAGTGAACAGAGATATAATTAACAGTTGAATTCACCAGTTAATATAAGCTGGACCACCACTGAAAAGCTGGAAGAACTGGACGACCGTTCCTTCCTAGTATGGAACTCCTCGATAGTGTGTATCTACCATCCCATACGTAGAACTGGAACCCAGAACCTTCGGTCTCACATGCTAACGCTTAACCTCTATACCACTGCGCCGGCACCCAACGATGTTAATGTCTAACGTCAATCGATTCATGATCTTTCACAACCCTTCATTCATTGTCTGAGGTGTATAACTGTCTCCACCCGACATCGATTGAACTCCACCGGTCGTCCAATGCCTCTAGGTTTCCAATGGTGGGCTAGATTAGATTGACTCATTAATTCGACGATCTCCACAAATCCCCATAGGGATATAATTCCCTATTCGCCTAGTAACCATGGGGAGACTATAAATTATGGACGAATCAATGAAATTAAGGATAGCAAATTTAGGATTTTGGCGCGAAATCCATTCATTCATACAGGCGAATAGCATTTCGACATTATAATCCTTACCTGAATTCCTACCCTTAAATTCTAACTCTAAATCCTAATTCTTAACATAAATTCATAACATTATTTTGACCCTAGTAAGTAGGTGAGTTGTATCACGGTCAGTAGCGTCGACCAAAGGTCATCTATAAATTATAGTCCCACAGTAACCAAAACGACCATAAAATGTAAATACATAATAGTCTGAAGACTTATTGAAAAGATCGAAAGACGACTGAACTAATGCAAAGACCCATTGTACTTAGATATATCAGGAACATTTTTGAAAATTACCATGATAAATTAGTAACCGATCATATGCAGAGGGGAAATGTCTTTAGACGTAGTAAAAATGAAAGATGCCTTGACAACAGATTAGCGAATGGAGCGGTATCTCAGTGAATAAGGTGGGTAGAAGATTCAAAACCTGAAACTTCTACTTTGGTTTAGATAACCAGGTGGTATAACTAGCTTTCACAATTTGACTGCGGTTGGAAATAATGTACACGAAGTTTTACCTGGTAAGTGGATTAAGATAAGCTTAGTGAATGTCACGTCGGGATATGAAGTGGTAGTTAATGTGTTCAATTTTCAGCGTGAAAATTAACACTATGATAAAGTTACGTTCAGCTAACGAGTCCCAAAATTGAACGAACCACACGTTTTAGAATCCACTGCTAGCCACAATTGGAAAATAATATCAGAGTATTGACCTAAATAAAAAGTTTAAACTTTTCATGTACATTAACAACAAGGAGCATGGTATGAATAAGTAATTGTTTCAAAAACGATCATTCTTCACATAAACAGGAGAGAAACAGATAGGAGATTGACAAGACAGAAAATAAAGGAGTCAAAATAGTGATTATCCCAACGGTGATAATAAGTTAATCACACAACACATATCTAGAAAAAAGAATACAACCTCACCGAAACCTAAAATGATACCGCTGAATAAGGAAAATATTCATTTCCTAGGAAGTGGATTGGGAAAGCAATGGCAACATCCTTACAATTGAAGGACATCTGGAACTCAAAACAACTGTTTGTCAGCCAACACCTAAGTCAGAACTTTCAATACAAACATCGAGACAGTTCCATTGTATGGAGATGAAACTTGAAGAACTGCAATCAGAATCAAAGATATACGGACATTTATAAACATTGGTCTACACAAGATACTTCAGATCCGTTGGCCAGACATGATCAGTAACAACCTATTATGGCACAGAACAAACCAGCTTCCAGTTGAAGAGGAAATCAAGAAACGACGCTGAAGGTGGATAAGACACACACAGTGTAAATCATCAAATTGCACCACGATGCAAGTCCTTACTTGGAATTTTTAAGGCAAAAGGAACGAGGTTAGAGACCCTGAATGACATGGCTCAAAATCGTTTGCAATGGCGCAGGTGCATCCACTCTCTGTGTTCTCCCAAATTCTAATCTTCTGAATTCTTCATGTCTCTTTTCCCTCCTTCCAAATTTATTTCACTGGATTATACTCTTTAAATAACATCTCCAAGCCCTAATCTTCCCGATTACTGCTTATACTCTTACTACCTCTACGATTACGGGATTTGAATCGACAACTGCATCTCTGTGCTAATGTGGTGTGGCAACTCGAACTGATGTACGTACGTACGAAGTTCTACGTTGTTACTGACTGACTGACATGGGGACAGTTGGAAATGAGGCCCCAGGACAAAGTAAGTTGAAGAATCCTAGTCAGCGGTCTATGCTCCACGAGGGAGTAACAAAAGTACGTAATTAACGTGACATATAGAATAAAGCCAGAGAGATCAAAAACCATTTTACATTGACACAATAAACGAAAAGTAAATGTGGAAAGGGCTATTGTGAATAAGTTAATGATATGTTTAGCCAAAATAACCGCCAACATTTTCCTTACCAGGTGGTCTACACATACCAACATGACTCAGTCTACTTGTCAGTGACTTCATGAACTTGTGCCATGTTTTGGTCTGGTCGCCCCTAACTTTCTTCCAACCTACTCCTATACCATAAAACATCGCACGTTGGGGCAGTCGGTCGTTGGGCATACGTAACACGTGTCCCAGCCATCTCAACTGATCAAGTTTCACTACTTCGTCAATTGATTCGCCATTTTTACCTATTACCCGTTTCCTAACAAATGTATTACTTACTCGATGGTCGTCTCAGGATATACGAGCAATGTTTCAAAGACACCTATGATCGAATACTAGTAACCTACGAATATCCTCTACTCTTACCAGTCATGTTTCACTGCCATAAAGAAGGACAGAACGAACTGTTGCGCAGTAAACACGTCCTTTAGTTGGTAGATGGATATCTCGCCTACGCCATAAATGACGCAAGTTGGCAAAAGCTAATCGAGCCTTCTGTATCCGTGCTGAGATTTCGTCACAAACCAGACCACAAGGGCTGATGAGACTACTGAGATAAGTGAAGCGATCGACACACTCAACTACTTTACTCCGTATCACTAGTTCGGGTGTCGATGTAACCCAATCCTGAAGCAACATTTTGCATTTCGAGGGGAAGAATCGCATCCCGAACATGCTTGCATTGTTGCTTATAGAGGTCAGAAGACTCTGCATTTTGTCAGTGTCTTCACCAAACAGAACTATGTCATCAGTATATTCGAAGTCAATAAGTGAATCTCCCGGTAGAAGTTCAACCCCTGGAAATTTAGATGAATAAAGTGTTATCTCTAAAAACACGTCTACGACATAGTTAAACAAGAATGGGGAGAGTGGACAGCCCTGATGAACACCACTTGAGGTAATCAATTCTCATTTAATAATAACACAATCAGTATAACAAAAGTGAAGAATAAGTAATATGTTCAGAATTTAAAGGAAGGTAAACAATGAATAGATCTGTACTAATATACAATTGATTTTAATTCATGTAACTTAAAATTTCCAACTACTGATTGCAAATATCTAAAGAGTTTTGACCACTAAGTTTGCATCTTTTAAAACATTCAATAAGCCTTACAAATAACAAATTGATAGTTAGGTTACAAGTCAAATTGTCAATGTTTAATATAAGTATTAGAGGATTTGTGTTTATTGTTGAATTTTATAATGGACATCACGGACTGATCTTGATCAGATAAGCAGTGGAAACTAGGAAGCATTGGACAGGTGTTTTATCCTACTGTGAGATTCCTCAATGGTAGTGTGTGCATGTATGACTCCACCAGAAGTCGAACCCAGGATCCTTGGACCATGGAGTCAGCATCTAATGGTTTCCATGTCTAGCTCATTGCAACGACTGAAAGTACTAGACTCCATCCGTAAATGCACAACACTGCTGAGTAGTACTATACTAGGACGAGACAGCTATTATCCAAAGCTTCCTCATTTCTCGTGGTTGTTTAACCGAGTGATGTAAACTATAAAACACTATATTACCTGATTGTTTTTGATCATAATATTGATCTAAATTTGTTTCCACTGAATATTTGGTTTGGCAATTATTTCCAGTTTTTTCTAATAATACTGAATCAGAAGAACGTTGTGGGTGAGTATTTTGAGCTCGTTCAAAATTCTTCGATGAACTATCGATCTCATAACATTGAAAGTTAGTTGAAGAAGACGACTGATTAAATGCATAATTATGTCCATGACAATGACAACTGCAACAATGGCAATGTTGTACGCTAGAATTATCTATGACTTTCCTATTTGATTCAATTCTATTCGAATTATCATTTAAACGATACTCCGAAAAGCAATGGATAGAATTCAACGGTGAATGAACCACCTTCATTCGTTGTTTGTTACTATTTTTTGTAATTTTTCTTGTGTCAGGAATTAATTTCTCACAGCTATCAATATCATCTAATATAATACTATCCATATCAAGTAAATCGACATCTGTGTCGATTTCCACTTCGTCAGTTGTCGTCGTCGTAGTAGTAGTAGTAGTCGTAGCAGTACCACAAACATCAATCTCTTCAGAATTTTGACAATTTGTATGCATAGGATTCTTTAATCGAGAATTATACCAAAATTTATTATAACCACTAGTTGAACGTATAAAAGCGGCTTTCTCTTCTTTAATTAAACGTCTACGTAAAGAAGCTTCAGCAAGTTGTGCTTTGTCTAACTGATGCGTTAATACAAGTTCAGCTGTGGTAACATTTTCAATAGCCTATTTTTGTGTTTTTTTAGATAAATAAAAAGAAAAATTAAATGAAATTATGTATATATCGAATGTTTATAGAAAGAGCACATCATAAACAATGTTTTATACAATTTGAAAAACAAGTTGATAAGTGCGACTAGTCAATCAGTCGAAGATAATGCAGGTGATCCCATGAAGGTGTTCCGTCCACAACAGACTAGATGAACTCGTAATCGCTTTAAACATAACAGAAGGTAGCCCATCTCACTTATATTAGCATAGTAAGATAGAATATTAACAAAGTGAAAGTCAGAGAAGAGTGAATAATCAAGTTCATAACGGTGAAATGTTTAACATGAGAAATAGAGTCCAAGAGAAATGTATATATATATATATATATATATATATAAGTGAGAAAAATGAAATGATGTTAAGCTGAAATTTTTTTCAAAGAGAAGTAAGAAATTAATCCAATTATGATACATCAATCGATTTTAAACGATGTCCCCAAACATCTGAAACCACCCAATACGATTATTGAGGAGGGGATATAACCAGGAAGTCAACATCTACCCTCCAAGTAGTTAATAACTTTATAGACTGATGTCATGTAAGATGGTCAGTTACCTGCCTCAACTGACAAGTCATCAACTTCTGAATACAAACAGTTTAAGAAATGTTTATTTATTTAAACAAATAAATATTGATAAAGTTAGGTACTAAAATAAATATGCACCACATAATAAGAAAATAAGATTATGAAGAGATAACGTAATAAAGAGAAGCATAATTAAATAGATAAATGAATAGAAATGAGTGAATGAAAATAGATTATAAAGAAGGACAATTAGCCCCCAAATGAACTGGTACGGCCGAGAGTGGAGAGAGTCAGTTTTCCCTCCCCAAATGCTCTCACATGGTCACATGCATACAACCACTGCCAGGGAAGCCCTACTCACCACCTCGTAGCTAGACAGTTGTTTACAAAATTGAGAGGTCAAAAGGCGGATGTCTGGCGCTTTAACCGGGTTGGTGGATATAGAGGGTCCACCTAAAGGAGTAGGAAAATCTCTGATTGCAAACCAATGGTGCACATAGGCTCCAGGATCGTGAAGGAACAAATGGTGTATGAACCCGTTGTTGGTCACCGGCAACAATGGGACTGCATCTACTGATGCCCGCTCCATTACCTTGTGGATTAGACCTTTGGGTCAACGGCTCTAGGTGTGGCCCCCTAAGAATACCACCTATTTAGGTTTGAGCGCTCGGGCAGTATTCTAGCCCTCACATAAATCGAATGACAAAGTGCGGCACATATATATTTGGTGCCTCCTTGTACCAATGTTTATATGTTTAAATAAATAAACGAAAGACTATAGCCAGGAAGAATTCTCTCCATAAAAGAAGCTCTTCTTACACATAACATAAATGTAAAACTAAACTATACCACTATCACCAACGATTTCTATTGTGAGCCATATCTGATGCTGTCTCAAGCTACTAGACTACATCACCACTCAGACGACAATTCGGAAATCATGGTGGGTCGACAGATGCCAGTTTTATGCAACGGTGTCATGTCATAAACTGAACACCTCTCAACTTTTTTCCAATCGGTCCCCGAGTTAGCAAATAATCACAAACTTAAAAGTCAACGGGATGACTTTCGTAAAAAATGAGCAAGCCACCGGAACCGGTGTTTCAAGATTTTAATATCAAACGGACTATCGTCACTGCTCCGGAACGTAAATTGCCGGACCTCAAAATTACTAATATGTTGTTGTCTATGAGTGGTAGCAACCCCTAGGAAAAAACGATGATTGAACACAGAATGACCGACTATCCTCAACTCTGAGAGTCCATATATCATAAGCATATAGTAAAAGTGTTCGCACTGACGTGTTGTAAACCCAACCCACTACAGCCAGACTAGCATCACAATGACACAAAGATGATGTAGATTATTATAAGCATCTCTGGCTTTCAACACACGTAGATTGATTTCATCTGATGTCAGTAGTAAACTGTAAAAATAAACATAAGATTTTACACAAACAAACTGAGCGAAATCAAATTTAGTCCAATTTACTTTGTGTGATGCAATATCTGTTAGCCATTTTGATTGAACGACTTGATAAATACAACAGCAACAAGTTGTATTGTGACGTAGGTGAGATATCTGTCTGCTAACTCAAGGGTGGGTATATTGCACATAAATCTGCTGCGTATTACTCTGACTATGAAAGATAGTCTATGAAAGTAGAAGACACTCTAAGGCCTCAGATTCCCACCATAGTATCGTCTAAGCATCGTCTGCTTACAGTGGAACGATCGAGTGAGCAACACTACGGTTGGAGGTCAGTTACCTGTGAGAGGTTGTAAACCAGTTGATGACGTTATGAATCTCCATCGATTAAGGTGGTTAGGACGGGTGTTGCGTATACCTAAACACCCCCAACCATGATAGGCGATATTCACTACTATAAGAGTAGGTTGGAAGAATGTTAGAGATGGTCAATTTAAAATATAGCATCAGTCTGTGGAGATATTGACAACTATAAATCTGGCTCATACTAACAGATCAAGACTACTTGGCTGAAGCCTGCATGATGACCACGATCAGTGGTTGGAATGGCTCACAACTAGTTACAGTGACCATGATGCATTTGTTTATTATCGTAAACTAGATATTGAGTCGTCGTATTTCTTCATAAACACCTCATTCGATCTTTTTATGTCAGATTCTCAATATCCAGTCTTTCTCATTACCACTGATACTACAACTGATTCAGCTACTTTACTATTCATCTTGAACACTACCCAACTAGAAAGCAATTGTTAAATAACAAACTGTGAGCTTTCTACGATAAGCAATACATATCCCAACTACTTCAGTCGATGGAGGTTACAGATTTACCCATTGCGTCTCACCTCAATGAGAACGACCAACAGTTTCGGATGTTCATCATGAAGAACATACATATAGGCTACACGAACCATATATATGATGTATAGGTTTAGTGCCAAACACTTTGGTTTTTATCTTGTCTATTCATTTTCATCTTATTTATTTATTAGTCATGTAGTGTCAGTTTTGCAAAAAATATGGACTGGTTACTAATGGTTTTAGATAATGAGTTAGATCTTACAATTAAACTATTACGGATCCTCTTAAATGTTCGAAAAAACTTCAATCGATGTAAAACAGCTTCAGAGGTAAGTGAATTCAGTGGTAGTCAGTTAACGGTTATCCAGAAGGAATTTAATTCGAGAAAGAAAGAAAAATTCACCAAGTTGTTCCCGGTAAAATATAAATAGCATTGGAGTAACCTCTAACGATTAAACTACTTTTTAAGATGTGTAACAGAAGAGGTGAATCGCAATATATCAGGTGAATATCTCATTGGTAAAAACCTTAAAACACTCGTCAAGACGCTTGAATACATGGTCAACCCAATAAATACGCAAACCGAGAGACATTAAAAACCTCGTAAAACATGGAAAAATGTCTCTCTAAATATATCAAATGTTGAGGGTTTTTTCTGGAAATATTTTGAACAAGTTCTTCTCGAGTGTATTAACCGTTTCTATTAGGACCGTGAAAACTGTAGGGTTGATATACGAAGCAAGAGTAAATGTCTGTCTTCTGTGCTGATGAAAACATTGAATACGTACTGTTTCTTGCGTGGTATTATTTTATTATTTATTTATTTAGACACATAAACATTGGTACAAGGAGGCACCAAGTAGATATGCGCCACATAAATCATTCGATTTGTGTAAGGGCTGTGATACTGCCCGGGTGCCCAAACCGAAGCGTGGTCTAGTCACTGATTCATTGTTGCATGACTACTCATGAACTGATGAATCGTATGCAAATATAGTTTTAACAAAACGCGAAACACAGCTCCTGAACAACCTGGCTTCTCAGGGATTCCTAAGAAGTTTAGGATAACGATGAGTATTGCAGGTAGGGATACGATAGATAAACGCCAACATTTTGTGAAAAGGAAAGTTTTCAAAACCTCTATTTGCATTTTTTAAAACCCAACTATACAGTAATGCAAAATGCAGGAATTCAGACTTACTTTATCTAATTTTGCCAAATCATGAGATAATGTATTATCCTCCCCCTCCTCCTCCTCTCGGTCAACGTAATCAGCATCATCATCAACCAAATATGTGAATTTAGACATTTGTTGTCTTTTGTGATGACGATGACGATGATGTTCTACGCTTTCGTCATCATCATAAATTTCAACTTCATCATCATCTTCGTCATTTGCATCAGATGGTTCGTTGTCAAGATTACACAAATTCGGTACCATCACTGAATTATTGGATGGTCGAGTACATGATTCATCATGATGATGATGTTTATTATCATTAATTGCTATATTTAATTTGAGTTTGTTCAATGAATGGTTCCGATTACCAGATTTAGCACAACCAATATCAGAATCACTATCTGCAACCTCTATGACACTACTATCCGATTTCATGCTTAATGGGGTGGAAAGATAAGATTGTTGCGCAGATGTAACAACACCTGTTGAAGCTAATACTTGACACATAATTGGTTTTCCTGGCAGAATAGTACGTTCATCCCATGCAAGAGAGTTTGGTCTAAATGCAGAATAAAACTGGAATGAAATAAACTGGGAGAGAAGCAGTTTACATAATAAAATAGTTTAAAAAAGATTCGATAAACAACATTTCCTACTATGTATGAAGCAATAGCTTAATGTTTAAAACACTAGGTTTTCAACTAATAGGTTTCATATTAAAACCCTGCTTCATATACTTTAGTTTTGGACAGTTAGCTGGATAGTATCAAACCATGTAACTCAGAGTTGAATATACGCTAAACCTGTGCTTGGTAAATGATTTACAAGTGTGCAGCAAAAACCGTTTACAGTGAATTTATTTCAATAATTCAATTTTGATGAGATGAACTGAATAGGATATTTGTAACGGTGTCATGTAGGAATTCAAAAGAATGAGATAATTGTAAAGAAATATATTACATACAACAGTTTCCGGTAGTAACTCACAGCATGTTCAAGGGAAGAAGGTCAGAAGAGGTTAAGCCTAAAATTGTCACATCTTTTCTCGTTTCACGGGTTTCCATGACCGATAGCATAGTCTAAAAACCAGAGTCAAATCATCACAAACTATTCACAAAGAAGTCAAAAGTGACCGGCCTCAAGCAAATGTCCCTTGGTTTCAATGGTCACGCTACAAGGTCGTCAAGATCAAAACTCAACCCAGTTTCCTTATTCAGATCTTGCAAGAACAAGGATCATTTCTCAATATGGACAACCAGGAAGTGATAACCACACTCATAACTCTATTAGCACTAAACATCACCAACATGCTCGAACACCACCAATAGTTGAATCATACCTACTAAAAGAATGAAGATACATTTGTCAAAAATTACTCTTCAGTCAGTGCATGCAGTCAGAAGACTTCTTAGTCGGAAAAGTGTTTCAACCGACTTTCTGCTAAATGAAAGAGTTCTAAATGTAATGTCGCAACGTTCTAACTGTAGTATCGATTGTAACAGGCATAGTCAAATCTAGTATTACACTTTCCACAAACATTTCTGTGGTTAAAAATACCATTAACGGGTAATTCTTAAAATAGAATAATACTTTGTCTGCTTTAAAATAACCTACACATGGTCAATTGAGAAATTAATGACCAGTTAAGCACTTACCTATTATGTGCATCAGCCTGTTCATAATCACGTAATAAGTTCATTTTTTCTATCAATGAAAAGAAGTCTTGCTTACTGTGTTCCAATATCATGATAACCTCCTAAATAAATTGATAATTGAGTAGTTTGTAATATGAATTGAAGTGAGAGAACTTATCTTTTTGATTGATAATACAAACATTATAAGGATAATAGGATGCAAAACATAGTGTTCCACTCGAAATGGAATGATATAATAAACTAATGGAGGGATCATATAATCAGTAAATACATGGATGAGGATAAAACTAGAACAAGACATCACAATTGAAAATACGAATGAGATAGATTTCATTTAGCTAGACAGGTTCGTCACGTGTTGAAGAACATAGTAGAGAACTACAGTGAAATCGCTAGTAACTTCTATGAAGGGCGTTGTCTGATAACGTTTCTCTGGAACAGCACGAAATGAGTTGTAAAAGGTCAACACGTGGTAGTTCTATACAGATTTCTCTCATAACACAGCAGTAAGACTACCTTGCCATCTTTTCCAATCAGTCCCAATGCTAGTAAATAGTATTCAGTGTGGATGCCACTCGGACGATGTTTGTAGAACACGTTCGAGCTACTGAATCTAATGTTTCAAGGTTGTAACACCAAATGATTTATCACTGCCGGGTCTAAACACACATTAGCGGAGTTTAAGATTACTAGTGGGGTGCTAACACATGATGAAAGCAATCCTTCGGAAGCAACCATGGCCGAACACATGAATTCGCCAAACATCTTCAGCTCAGAAGAAATAGGTTACAAGAGTAGTACTTCAAAGAAGTGTCATTACCAAAACCCGATTTTATACAGCCGAATTAGTATCACAACGACATCACAGATGGTCCAAATCGGTATAAACCACTATGGTTTTCGCGATATGTAGGTTGGTCTGGTCTGCCAAGCTACTACCGGGACTTATATGGCTGCCGAGATGCATAACCATTTTAGTTATTTTACAACGGCTCACCATAAAGTGTCAGTTTTGAAGAAAGGCTTTGCCTTGATTATATTACTGCTTAAAGTCACGGAAAATTCGTACGAAATATTACTGAGAATACTGAAATCATGTAGTTTAGAAGCTCACCTTACACTCCACTTCATTCTCATCTGTTTCACATGCTGAATATATTTCATCGATAGTTCGTCTTAAGGTATCCAACATTTGACCCCAATAACGTGCCTTATACTCGCTTTCAGTTAGAGGTCTTCCACGATTAATACGCCTATAGGGAACTGTTGATACTGAGTCAAAATGACGATGTAGTTGTGAGCAAACGGTTCTTGAATTTGTCGATATCAGACTACCGGAACGTGTATTGGAAGCAGTTCGTTCTTTGCAAAAGTTGTTTGTGCTCAAACTACTACTTTCATGTGAGTTATTACAACTATTAACTTCGGAATATAGAGAGTTCTTGATGGTACTGTCACCATTCGCAATTTTGATTTTGTTTTTTCCCGAGTTCGTTATATCTTGCTCAAGTGTCGAGGAAGGCAGAGTGAAGTCGCATTTTGCAACATAACGTCTGGCTGTAAATGAAGTAAATGACAAGTTTAAGAATTCTGTCATACATAAACTGGATGAATTTGCTAATGTGGATACAGAGACCAGCAAAATTTACTTAGACTTTCACTAACATTTTATTAACAGAAAAAAAATTATAAGGGATGAATAGAACTTTGAGTAACACCTCAATACCTATTAAGCAACTTTGATATTTTAATTCATTTATCCAACAGTTTAGTGTTCTAATCAAACATACATAACGAAATTACAGAAGAAATAACTGAAATTGCCTACCAAGTTACTTTTAATGTTAATATTGTGACAAATATTTTACTTTGAAACTTTTTATTCCCTCTTTATTGTTGGTGGTAGTGACCTTAAATTTATTCTTCCCCATTATATTCCAGTTGGTCTAACATTCATACTACAATGGAAGTGCATAGACTGTCATAAAATTAGTTTAAACAAGACCATTCAGTAATTAAGCCCTTAACTCTGACCTACATATCTTTGTGTTTAAGTGGCGATCCATGGTACTCTGAATGATAGAAGTAGGTGAAGAGTGTTCAAACTCATAATCCGAAGGTTAAAAGTTGATTACTTTGCCCATTAAACAACTGCTTTGACTACAATCAACCATAACTTTTTTCGATTTGAATATCTCTACGTCGAAAATCGGTGTATCAACTAGGTTACGAAAGAAAACTAGAATCTCTGTAAACATAAGCTAAAATGGCATTTTGAACATCCTAAAAGACGTCTGCATACAACTTACGAGAACTGGGATTATCGATGGGCACGCTATACTTGATTATATTTCGTGCTTGCACACCTTCATCTTCAATTTTATTCTTTATCCATGAGGAGACATTCCAACACTAGAAATAAATATTTACAAAGGTCTACAAATATTAGCACACTAACCTTTGTTTTCTGACTAACAGCACCGAGACATCGCCCTTCTGACATTGACTATATGTAGTCGGAAACTTTTCCCGAAGACGTTACGTAGAGGTTGTAAAATTAGAAACCAGCCAATTTTAGGGTTACACGGTTCTGACCTGAAATATATTTGATGAAAAGAAAACAAACAACAATTAAGATTATCGGCATAAGTAACTTGTAAAAATATAAAACATACAGCCGTAAAGACCAAATATATAGTTTTTGTTAGGTTCAAGGGAAATACGATGCCAATTTACAGGGCACTTATCCAGGTACCATAGCGTTTGGAACATTATGCCAAGCAATTTTTCATTTAAAGTCAGAAAGGTTTTTTAATGGACTATTTCCATTTTTTGGTTGTTCGGCCATTTTCCTGGATTATAGAACCTAACGACTAAAACTGAAAGTTCAAAGCTTCACTTAAGGTCAATCAGACTTCAATTACAACATTTGAGATATATTGTCAACTGCTTACTAAAACTGCGCAAGGAAAACAGAGTACCGACTGACTCATGATAAGGTTTTAGCTTTTAATTACCAACCAAATAATTGAATATTATTTTCAGAAAACGTACTCTGTATACCAATCTACCAACTTTAGGGAAATACTCTAAATGTATTTTTTAAACTTTGCGACAGGTCCTGAAAGAAAACTCGAAAAAAAGACAACCAATTACAAGTTCATTTACTTTCATGCAGCGTCTGACATATCCAAGCATTTTATTAATAAATAGCACTCAAAGTTTGGATCTAAGTAAATTTAGTGAAATACCAATGTGCCGACTAAAGGTGCCCGATTTCCCTATTTTTGGAAAATTTTACCCGTTTTAAGAAATTTTGGAGAAGATTCTATAGAAAATTTTGTGTAAATGGCACCAGAATTGGGAGACCATTTGAATTTGGAGACTTTTTTGTGGAAAAACCAGTCCTGAGAAAGCTTCTGATAAATTTATCTCTGAAGAAAGACTATAAGACAAAATATACGTGGAAAGGCTGGAACTAAATTCCCCCACAACAAGGAGATTGGGTTCACTACGGAAATTAACATCATGTGGAAATTGACAAAGTGAATTGTTATAAACCACTCTACAATATACCTGGATGTCAGTGTACGTTATTCAACTCCATTGGTCCGTTGACTATGTGATCTTGTTGTGAGCAACAACAAACCAAAAATACAAACTGAAGGAGACTTATAGTCAGCCGTAGCCAACGCAAACAAATCTCACTTCAAGGGCGCGACTACAAAGTCACACATGAAACTCTATACAATATCCAATATCTTCATGACTAGTTATTATAAACCTGCTGATTTTTTTACGATTCCTCTTTGACGTTACTGCATAGCTTTGTATCTTTGGTATCAACTAATAAGAGTAGTCAACAGACGCAATTCACCTATCGGGTTTTACATTTAATACCAAACATATTGGTCACGAACATGCATGAACTGGTTACTTGAACGCACAGATGACCCTGTGCGATACACTAAGTTTACATGGTTGCGTTGCGGATAAGATCACCCATGAACTGGTTGACTTATTTGAGCTCTCTTCGTGCAGGATCGGTATGGTTCCAAGTATTTGTTCATGTTCAATGTGCGGTAGTCTAACTATCCGACTTCACTAATTCTTGTCAGAGTTGTGGTTATTTGTGAATTTGAATATTGTTGTAATTGAGTGACAGATCAAATTATGCAAGGGTTAAGAACCAAACAAAATTGGAACTGATTATCCCATTCATGAACTGTCGGAAATAAGCATAAAACGTGAACGGAACATGGTCTACAAACTCTATAAACCCTGTGTGGGTTGGTTGCCTCTACTTCACATAATTCTCATTCAGATGAACAAGACAAGAATGTTGACGCGTTTCAAATCGAAAGCACTGACTATTTATATGTGAATGCTGCGGATTTGCCGAGTAACGTGGATTGATTGTGTGAACCATTGAACGCTAATATTGCACATCATACAGGAATATCTGAAACTTGGTTATCTCAAGTTACGGACCAGTTGCTGATAATACCCGCCATTCGTTCGTTCCACAACGACCAAAAGAAGGAACAGAGGTTGAGCAGCCCTGTACCGACGATCTTAGTTGATAGCACATCTAGTAAACACTCAAGAGTTTACCAATGTTAGTGAATCTGTATGTTGTTTAAAACCAAGATACGAAAGGTATCCGTAGTTTTACAACACTTTTACACGTAATGCCTTTATGATCGAATTATATAAACCCATTCAAATAGGAATTCAGAAGCGGAAAGCTGTTGATGTGTCGAGAAGCGTTTGGTCTAAGCTGGCTAACAGTTGCAAGCTATGCGTAGCACAGCGTACCCACTCGCGATCTGTTGCGGATACCTGACCGAGCACCCTCAGCCAGGTGTGTCTAGTTAAACTAATGTGATCAGCGCCAATGTTGAAGACCTGCAGATTTTGAAGACTTATTTACCGTTACTGCCTCAAGATGTCTGGTTGGAGTCATCTGTAGAAAGACTGTAGCTAACACCGAGTACGAAGGTCGTAAGCTGGAGGGATTATTCCGCTCTGTTCGTCTTAGATATACTCATATCTTGATACTGAGGACTTCAGTCTTCCTAATGTCAACTTCGAACAAATGTGGAATGCATGTGATGGTTCCACTGAAGTTAGGTTCTTCAACTTCAATAAAGAGTTGGGATTATTCGAAGTGAGTTTAGCAACTCGATGTGCAAATGCTCAGACGCTTTCATGCTTAGACTACGTCTTAGCCAACGAAGGATTCTTAATTGAGAACCTCTCATACCTGGTTCTCCTAGTGACGATAGTATGTACATACAGTTCAAACAGGCAAGGAACTTGTAATATTTTGTTCTAATTCGGGGTAAGGTGCCCTTTGCAACTAAAACCATAGACCTAATTTGGTAATCGCGAGTCAGCAATATGAAGTCTACTACTTTTGAGGATAGAATAATATATTTTATGTTAAATAGAATAAGTTACGCAAATGATCACATCTACATGGTCATGCCGTGTCATACCTGTTAAGAGTTTGTAGAATTATGGTCTACTATGATATTAGTACTGCTCTAATAATAGACCTAATCCCAAAATTGTAGATTCGTCATGATATAACTGCCTAATCTATAAGATCTTACGTGGAAGTCACACCATTGACTACACCAACTCACTGTATCGTATCAATTACCAATACCTGATGAGGAACAAGGTTAGGATAGAGAAAGAACAATATATTTAATATGAATGAGATATAGGATAACATCCAGCAGGGACCACGCCTGCATGGCCGAGCCATGCCACTCGATCAACCCCAGTCCATTCAATTCCTTGTTCGCGCCTTCTCCATTGTTAGGTATTTCTCCGCGTTAAATATTGAATATCTATTTTCTGAGTAGTCTCGTGTTCACAGCTTTGTGGATTGTGTGGCTATTGTCCAATGCCACTACAAGTTCCCAAATACACCATTTTTCTGACCTTATCTGTGGTGTGAAATGTTGAATGTGAAACTTATTTTCGGCTTCAAGGATCGTGTGGCTGAGATCCAATACTGCTACAAATCAATTGCAGAGGCAACACGAAGAGATAGATAGACAAATTTATCTCCAATCCGCAAAGTTTATTCCGTCGTGCAGACATTATTCGATAATCCGAATTCGGAGTTTCCCAGTTGTCAGGTTCTAATGGCCCAACGGACTAAGAGGATGACGTCACCGTGCTTCGGTCAGAACAGTACTATGAAACATTCCAACTGTTCCTTACTAACTATACTAACGAGAGCTACACCCGTAACTCAACAGGACTGACAGAAGTGAACCTGAGCTCCGACTTGGTGTATCAGAAACTGTAGTCTCTCGAGGTTGACACTTCTCCTGTCCTAAATATGGTCTATTCTGCCAAATTAAGCAAGGCGGCTTCAATCATTGGCCTGATTTGTCTTAGTTCACTGAGCTATTGAACGGCTCCAGAAAATTGAGAGTTGACGCACATAGCATCAATTTTAAAAGAAGGCCGTCGCAGTAAAGTTTTAAGCTACTGGCCGGTAGCTATGGATTGGCTTTAAAGCTTCTTCTTAAGGCTGTCCACTGATGAAACTTTTATCACGCATGCTGAAGGATCTCCTCAGACAGGACCAACCCAGTAATGAGAATAAGCGTGATCATCAAACCATTTGATTTTTAGTGGGTCATTCATCGTTACTTTGTGAAGTGTGATGTTGAGGTTCTGGTTGGACGTTTTATTTAAGCAAACGGAAGTGCTCATAGTGTTGTGCGTCATAGTCAAATTGATTCAAGTTACTTTGTAACCTAGTGGGCATATTCCTAGCTGGTTTTATGGGTCTTCTTGGGGTTTGTCCTCCAATCCTATGACCAACATTTTGGCATCCCTGTGAACCTGTTCCATAAGATTTCAATTTTTCTGTGAAGAGTGGGTACAAGAGTTTTGTAGATTTATAGTCGCAAATCGATATAGGTCTTGAGCAATTTCGAAAAGACCTGGTGCTTCTGAACTCTTAGCTACAGAGCGAGCAGCAGCGTAGACATTGGCTTCATCTATTTGACAGCTGCCGCTAATGTCTAAGCTTTTTGTGGCAATAAGCCTACATTGCGCCGGATTGATATGCTCCAGAGGCGATAACCTCAGATAAGGAGTTCGACATGATGCTTCCATATCGTTTGAATTATAATGGTTCGATAGTTTCAGAGATGTGGTGTTAGACTTTTTTGAGTGCCAATTTCTCCAGTATTGCTAAATCTACTTAGATTGTGTTTATAAGCCTTACATCTGACTGCTTTTCACAGTTTAAAATCTTCCACGTGGAGAGGAGCTAAAAAACCAAGGTTTGATGAGGAAAGTTTAGTGATAAACATTGGTGTCAGTAGATGTCCCTGTATGGGGCTTTGGTAAATATCAGATAATGACATACTCTTGTCTGATCTTACCCTGTAGAATTTGATGTAAGATGCTCAGCCCTAAAAGTGGTTTCTTGACGAACGAAAAGGTGGACCTGAGAACCTGATTTACTCTTTTTTCAGTGTGATAGATTTTAATACACTTTCAAACTCTTTGGATGAATCCGTGAGTAATGCATTCCCACAAACTTCTTGAACTCATTTCAGGTGTTCCAGGATGATCACCCGTTAAACATTCTAGCATTTCGAGAGTGATTTAAGCAGGCTTATAGGCTTGTATCAGTTTGTACTACTTTTTTTCTTTTCTAGAGATTTGAGACAAGTTCGCTGATTTCAACCCAATAAGTAGTTTCTTAGAATCTAAGGCATATTGTGACAGCTCACTTAGTGAATGAATAAAGACTTCGAGGCATCTTTTTAGGACCAACTATTCTGGCTAATTAGTTGATTTCTTTGTGCTTGTGTCTTGGAGCAATTAATAATTGTGGTTGTGTTCTAGTGGCATTATTCTAGACACAAGGCTGCAGTGGAAGTGATATGCAGCCTTGGGTTTAATAATTTTCTTTTCAATCCACCTTTGACATCGACTAGTCAGATCATTTGTGTTTCTAACATAGGATTAGTTTAGTTATCTACCGAAATTAGTTTTAATGGTTTCCATAATATCTAAGTTAATGAAGGCCAAGCCCCTGAATGTAGTGTCTTTATAATTTTGAAGATTTCTAGTTTCTTTCTAGACTCCATTTTAGACACAATTATCAAGAGACAAGTCCAGATATTTTCAGCAAAACCTGGACCATATGAAGAAGTTGCGAAGGAGTTTCTCAGAGCAGCCATAAACGTAGTTATGATTCAGTCTGTCACCTGACCATAATATGGTCATGACAGTCTCAAGGGTTACTCAGAACTTGACAACGCTCAAGTTGCAATGCATAGTACCTGTTAATTACATAAGTCTGAGAGGTAGTGCAACGGAGTCCAGGATCGATCTTGATCGGTTTAACCACTGTCTTGTATAACAGCTGATGCATGACCAACATTAGAGAGAGACAATGAAACGATAATGATACACACAATCCACGAATGCGTTCGCGTCAGTGTGAATAGATTTATGAATAACGTGCTAAACCACGGGATTTTTTGGGGAGACTATAGTTTATGGACGACCTATGAGCAACATTAAAAATACTGAGAATATTCACCTTTTTACTAGGGTTAAAGACTAGTGCATGGAGATAGCATTCGAATTTAGAGTTGGATGTTAAGGTTAGGACTCAGAGTTACTGTTTCATTGCGAACGGACATCAACTATAATTCCAAAACGCTATTTAGCCGTATGTATGAACGAATTTTGCGCCAAAATTTACTCGCCTCTACAGTGAGAAAAGCTAGATGGTGAGTAGAATATATCACACTTCGGGACATAGAATTGCACAGGAGCGATCGTGCAAGAGATCTCTTTTGTGCCACTCCAGAATACTAGGAAATACAGTATTCAGATTATATTGTTCTACTTCTAAACTAATTACCAGACTATTGTTTGTCGAGCTTAGTGTTCTGCGGAATATTGGGACGTTTTACTTGTAGGAAAGACAAAGATGGACTGCTCACTGAACAGCCTATGTCTAATTATCCATATCTGAATGCTCTTTCGTTATATAGGTATCTCAGTGATAGTGAGACTCATGACCTATAAACTTCAGACGTGGTTTTAAAAATTACTTTCATGGAACAATTTTTTTGCTCCTCACCAACATAGCCACAAACTTCATAAATATTAAATGTTTTTAGATCCCTTGTTTACAAGTGATATGAACCTGTAACGAATGGCCTAGTTAGATATCAGTAGAGAACATTCAGAGATTCTGTAGTACCTCACAATACTTGTATAAGAATTGTATTTTCGCAGTTGAATTCGCAAGTGGGTTTAAGATAAGCCACCACTGAATACCTTAAAGCACTGGACGAATGAACACTGATTCATTAATCTGTGATACGTTCAAAAAACTCAGTGTTACCTAAATGGCAGTTTCATTTATCGAAGCTACGTTACGACAGACAAACTTTGAGTATAGCGAAATAGGACCCCTCATAATGAAACATTAGAATAGCTTACAGGTAGAACAATAATATAATTGCAATATACACACGTCATTTGGTTTGCCTCTGGCGTAAATGGACGCATTAGCAATTTCGTAAGCTGTTTGAAAAAGATACCTTAAACCTCTGTAGCTAATTTCAAAGTTTTACACCTGTAAACCCCTAAATTCTTGGTAGTACCGGAGAGTGGTTCAGTGAAGCAGTTGGATCCAAATGTGCCCCAAAACAATTACGGACAATGATTTTCCCATAGAAGAACATCGCAGAAAATAGTCAGTGTGTGGTATCGGAATAAATATAATTACTGGTACAAGGTCATGAAGATTGCTGAGCTTCATTGAAGTGATGACCCGACCAATGTTTAACCAATACTGAAAACCTCCAAGCACTGGACAGTCATTTCATCCTGATGTGGGACTCCTAATCAGTGCGTATCCGAAACCTCGCAAGTGGGAGTCGAAAACAGAAACATTGATCTCACATGTGAACGGCCATCGGTGTTAATGTAATTATAAAATAGATAAAATATATCTGAAGGATATTTTCCTTCATCATGTATAGACATTAATTATACCAACACTTGATAAAACCCAGCTGCCATACCTTAAGCGAATAAAATCGGCAAAATTTTAACTGGTTACTAGCCACAATAGAGCGAATATTCTTATCGATCAAGGAACAACATTATAACAAAAGAAAAAGAATAGTGACACAACGGGACGAAAAGGTGAATTCACATTTTCAACTCATTGTGATTCCTGCTCAACATCCGTTTTTCAACTCAATATGACGAATATTCAGAGTAACATTTGTTTATCCAGTGTGATATTTTCTTCGGTATAACGTTAATTTGCTTAAGTGTACCAGTCTTGGTGTTCTTATTTCGCGTCGTGGGAATAAGCGACGCGGATTAAACAAGTGAGTAATAAACTATAAAATAAGAATTATACATGAAATGTAAGGATTATAAAACTAATTGCCGATTACCAACAACAAGTGCTCCTAACAAACAGAGAACACGTTTCAGTATCAGCGATACAGAATAAAATCAATCCGTTCACACAAGAGCAAGTAAAGGACAGTAATTTATTATGATGACGACCAAAAGGCAATACTAAGTAGGACAATATAGAAATAGTAAGCAAAATCCCTAACGACGTCAAAGAGCTGATCACACATATAACGAAAATAATAATTACAAACAAAGCAAGGATATACGAAATATACTCAAATACACAGAGAAACAGAGGTTACGGTGATTGATTGGAGTTGAACAATAACACCGTTGGATGCCTGTTCAGAGGTTTGTAGATTAAGCGTTCGCGCGGGACCGAAGGTCCTATGTTTGATTCCAGCGTGTGGGGTTATGGGAGTGCACTAATGATAAGTTGCCTGCTAGGACGAAGCACCCACCCAGTACTTGATGTTCAATGGTGGACTGACTTAGATCAGTTCATGATTTCAAAGAAGTAACGTCATGTGTTGGAGAGCGTAACGAAGAAATTCTACTGCAAGGAACTTATTTATTAGATTTGTAAATATATACACACTGAAAGGACCTTACAACATCGACTGGTGAGAGGTAAGTAAGCAAGTCGAAAATTAACTTGTAATAAGACTGTTCATCAGATAAACCTACTTCACTCATTAAAACACATAATCAACGGATTCTGACAACAACCAGCTTCAAGTACCGAACATTCGCTTTTCGTCCTTTCAGTTTCGTAAAAACACCTCCGTTGCAAAAAGACAGTGAGTAGAACTTCCCAGACAGTAGTTGCATGCACGTGGCCATGTGAGAGCATTTTGGGAGGGACAGCTGACTATCCCCACTCTTGGTCGTACCAAGGCATTTGGGGGCTCACTAATTCCTAGTGACGTTCTAAATTGCAAACATATTTAAAATTATCCGCTCACAAAACCCTACCCCCTATTTATTCACTCAAATTCGGGAAGCGAATATTCAAGATAGTCAAACGAATATCTGTGGATCCTACTATGAATGTATGAACTGAAACATGTAAGCAAACGTACTATATAACGATAACCAATTGAAAAGTCGATTTGTCAGTAGAAAATTCTGATGACCAACAATGGAAAGACAAACTTATACAAACAATATACAGTTGTCCAATGATACATTCATAACAAATGTACATTTCTTTGAAGATATTCATTTGAAATGGATTTTGTTTTACTATGCTCAAAAGTAGTTTAAAATTAAAGAAAGTGAAAGAATACAAAGGTTTATCAAAAAGAAGATATGTGAACTATGCCCAGATATTTAAAGATGATAGAGAACCTTATACAGAAGAGTAGAATAGTATTGTAAACATAGGAAATCAGATCAAAGAGTTTACAAACATCGCAATCTATGTTTTATAAACATATGAAAAATGAATGGTTTACCAAATTGAAAAGTGATTATGGCATATCATTTACAAGCTTACACATCATTGTCTGAAGAACTATCATCATGTGATATAGAATTTTCAGAGTCATTTGAAGATAATATACTTTGTTTTTCTGGTAGTAAACCTTCAAGATATTCCATACGTTCATTGGCATCAGTTAAACAGAGACGTCGTGATTTCACACCTTTAAGTTTTGTACTTGGTAATTTTCGTTGATTTTTTGGTAATCGAAGTTCTGCAGTTTCATTTTCAGCATGTTCAATAAATTTAGATGTATTCCAAAATTTGATTGAAGAACTAGCCGGAAATGTTGATGCAATAATATTCTCTGTTGGATGAATAGACAGTGTCATACAATCTGCTCCGCTAGTGTCATTATTCACTGTGTCTATATGATATCCAACACAACCAAGCAAACGATTTGGTAGGATATGCATAGCACTAAATTATAAAAGCAGAATTATGTGAAAATTATTTGAAAGCAACTGAGATACATGGAATACATTTCAAAACTTTGTTAATCAGTCAATTAGAAGGAACATAGAAACAGTCACATAAACATCGGTATAGGTTACATCACATCAGCACAGTTGATGAACACCAGGGTGACGAAAGTAATAATATCAGTGGTAATAGAAAGGGTCAGGTATAAACGATGTGATTCAAGAAGAGATAATAGATCCGTAGAATAAAAAGTGAATAACAATTTTGAAACAAAGCTAGAGGTAGATAGGGTTAATGGTCCTGAGCTTTCATCTAACGTCTTCTCCAACCAATAGTCACGATAATTGTGAACCTACTAACATGAATCAGATCAAGAGTCAATGACTTCATGATGTTATGCCTTGACTTAGCCATGTCCAGGTTTTTCGTTGAGACTATAATTTATGGACAACCTTTAAGAGACAATAAAATGACCTGGAGAACCCACCTACTTACTAGGGGTCAGAAGGGGGTTATAGATTAGTATAAGGAATTATAATTAAGATTGAAAGCTAATGCCGAAATGCTATATAACCATAAGTATAAATGAATATCGCACTAAAATTCAGGGACTTATCACTTTTAATTTCATTGATTTGTCCAGCCCAATAATTGAGGATCAATAATCTCATTAAACGATTTGCTATCTATGACTGGTACTCTGATTCTAATCCAAATATTACTTACCAAGTGGCTTCAACACACGTGATCAATCCACTGAAGAAACCTATTCTCGAATACGAATAACTTATGAATATTGTCTGTAGGAAGCGTAGATGTTTGCTTTTTTCCAAAAACATGTTGTCAATATGTATTTATGAGTAATAACTAATTGTCTTTTTATGAATTTGACGACTATGAGTATGAAGTTTCTCTTTTATCTCTTGGGGTTAAACACTGAACTGGTTGAAAGAGAAGGAAAAAAACGATACTAGATGGTTGAGGCTAATCCTTTGGGGTTTAATTTGAAATACGCTTTTTACCAACAATTTGTTCAGCCATGTTTCACTGAAGACAGGTACACATTCATACACAAATACACACAAACAAAATCTCACCTTACAACTCCATCATCAGTGGCTACTGCAACAATATCTTCTGTAATTTTGACTATTTTCTCCACAGAATTTCCACCAGAAACAGCTGTTCTAGCCTGACCTTGTTTAGATGGTCGAAGAGGATGTATAGGGAAACGATCGCATATATTTCCGAATTCATTCCAACTGAACACAGAAATCACACCTTCATCGGTGCCGACAAGAACTTTTGTATTATTCTAGAGGTATAAAAAGGTGAACATTCCAAATTTAAAAACTGGCAAATATAATGAACATTGTATGATTGTGGATCAGTTATACGTAGCGTAGAATATGACAAAACACTGGAAATCCACTTGTTCACGATTAAATCCCTTTAACACTTCTGGATATTTCTTTTATCGCCAATACCACCCCATCTCCTACGACTGTATCCCCATGCATCAATAATGGTTGTGAGTCGTTGAAGCGCACTACTGGAGAGCTTCATACTAGGATGGAACCCCAACTGAAATCAAGAAGTGACGAATAGAACCTACAAAATAGACTGTTATATCTTGTAACTTGGGTATATGAGGGCCCAACATTATTTCGCAAGGGAGGATGGACTCGGAAAATTTAAAACCCGGATATTTAATGGTAACTTTTGGGATCCATTATGGACCAATACTATACGTATATTTTTATTGTATAGTTGTCATGTGTCCCACTTATTATGAGCTTTGCTTTGACCCATGATTTATTTATTTTAACACATAGATATTGGTACAAGGAGGCACCAAATACATATGCGCCACACAGATTTCATTTGATATGTGTGAGGGCTGCGATACTGCCCGGGTGCCCAGACCGAAGCTATTATTATACCATTTACCATTCTTGAATTATGCCCAGCCTATTAATTACTACCCCCCCTCATTCACAGCCACATCTGGATAATTCTTGTACAAATGTTGTTTCCTCTTTTATTGGTGTGATATGGTCTGTTTGATTGGTATATAAACTCAGTATGTTTGAAATATGATGATTCATATCACAGAGGCTGAGATTGGTGTTCTGGACTTAACTTGCTGGGCTAGGCAGGAAGCAGAACCAATAAGGACTCTAGACTGCTCGTACGGGTTTACGCGTCATTGGTCCGATCGATAAGTCACTGCTCCGTAATTGGTGATCACAAGATATGACATAGACCGATCTCAAAAAACTCTTCAACTAAAACCACAATGGTTAGCTCATTGGTGACTTGTTTTAAAATGTTTCTGAATTTTAAGTAAGATGTCATGATCAGTGTCTAGAAATATCTGTAGTGAAACAGTCATCAATAATTGGTACTAAATGATAGTTGTGCTATGTTGGAAATTGGTATGAGGTTGAAATTGTTCCACAGGGCCCAGAAGCCTAAGTGGTTCTAATGGTTAAATATTCATTGTTAGACCTGAAGATGCCGAGTTCGATACCTGATGGAAATGTGGATGTGTACTGCCGAAGAGTCTCGTGATAAGAGAGAACAGCTATTCATTGCTCTCGCGTTTTCAATGTCACCCCAACTGAGACATATCGGTAAAGAATGAAGCCTATAAACTTAAATACATACCCACAAAACTCCCTTCAAAACGACTATTCTATCATTTCTTAAATAGTGTGTGCTGTAAAACTAAGTAAATAACAGCGTGTAATTGGTTCGAAGATCTTAATCTGACGGATCAAATTAAATATAAAATCTTGAAACTAAAAGGCGATGAACAAATGTGTGGTATGTAATCAAAGGTTGAATGAAAAGTGAATTAAGAATGCAAACTGAATAATGAGCAATCTCTACAAACCTTCCAAACCAACCATGAGATCGTGTAGGCGCTGGTGACTGAAACCAAGAGGAAATTCTCGGGGCTACAGTAAGGATCCACGACCAATAATTTTCAACTGTGTCGTGAGTGGGGGTGAGACACGAACTATTAACGGCAAAGGATTATGGTTGGATAATATCGAAAAATAACTAAGGTTAATAATGCAAACGTTTGGATAGCTACTCAGTGGACAAGGTTAGGCGCTAGCCGCGAGGCTTGTAGGTCTAGAAATTTGATTTCTAGTGGAGTCAGTAATGAGCGCTTCTAAGGAGTCACATACTAGAACAAAAAAGCTACCCGGTACTCTATGATTCTACAATGGTGGGTGAATCAACTCCTACACAAAAGAAAGCAGTTATGACGTTGGATCGATCGTATAGTATGGTAAAAACAAATTTTGAAAAACGGAACGCAATTGCAAAGAGAATGAAAACGACAGAAAATTTGTTTGTCATACTGTTGAATTTGTAGCTCAAAATGTTTTAGGTGGGTCACATGGAAATTTCACCTGCTATGAAGAATGCAAGTCATAGAAAAGTAGTTACTGATAAGCACTAAGTAGTGTATTGTAACATGCATAAAAAAAGACGAGGTAATAGAGGGATGATAATAGGAAACAATGAATGAATTTAACAGACAATACTGAATTCCTACTTTGTCTTTATTTCTCAAAATTAAAAAGGAATCTGTTAAAAACATTAATAAATGGGGAAAACACCATAATACAACTTCATAAATTTTGACATAGTTTCTTAGTATGAGAATAGAAAGGTGTGCTAGCAGTGAAGCGACGTGAGACGTCAATAATTATCAATTCCTGTAGACAACCATTGAAAAACGGGAAACACTTCAAAACTCCAGATTTATGAAATTTCAAGAATATTAGAGAATTTCTAGGAGTACGGGATTTAGACCGATTAGCGACCAAAAAACATGCCAAATAAATACAGTTTATCAACGTGTATGAAAGATGTCAATCAGTCAAAAGGTCAGAGGTCGATCTAATGACCATGTGCACTATTGGTTTGGAATCAGGGTTTTCCAACTTCTCTAGATAGATCCTCCATATCCATCAACCGAGTTAAAGCCCCCACCGTCCCCTCGATTTCTTAAACAACACTCGCGCCACGAGAAGGTCGGCCTTCCCTAGCAATGGCTGTATACGCGTGGCCATGTGAGAGCATTTGGAGAGGAAGAGCTGACTCTCCCCATCCTCGGTCGTACAAGGGAATTTGAAAGCCCTGATGGGACAAAAGGCGTATGAACCCATCGTTGATCACCGGCTACCATGGGACTGCATCTCCTAAAGTTGCGCCACTGCCTTGTGGATTAGATCTTTAGGTCAAAGGCACAGGGTGTGGCCCCCTAAGAAAACCACCCGTCTTGGTTTGAGCACCCAGGCAGTATTCTAGCCCTCAAATAAGTCGAATGACGAAGTGTGGCGCATATATATTTAGTGCCTTCTTGTACCAATGTTTATGTATTTAAATAAATAAATGAACGGTTTAATTACTGAGGTCACCACATCATATTTCATACAAGAATAATTTTACAAATATTCTGTAATAATTACTTACTTTAACAACAGTTAAGGTACGTGCACTAAATCCAAGTGTTTCTGAAGACATTTCAAAACGTCGACGTCGTATATTATACACTGCTAAAGTTCCATCATCAACTGCGGCTAACAAAGTTCCATGAGAATCATTCGATGACACAGCCATTTCATTGATAGAATTGAAAAAATCATCAAATTTATTTTCAATATCTGGAGTCATGACTGAAACTGGACCTGACTTCCTTGCATCCCACATCTAATGATAGACAAACAATACATGCACACATATACATACAAACACATAGTATCGCAAAACCATACATTATCAGTGCTACAACCTATTTCATTTGAAAATAGATAGATGCCCTGGTACGGCCGAGGGTGAAGAGAGTTAGCGCTCCCTCTCAAAATGCTCTCACATGCCCACACGTGTACAGTCATTACCAGAGAAGTCCTACTCACTGCCCTCTCGTGGCGCGGGTGTTGTATACGAAATTGAGAGGACGGAAAGTGAATATCCGGCGCTTTAACCAGGTTGATAGACACGGAGGATTCATCTAGGGAAGTTGGAAAACCCTGATTTCAAACCAATGGTGCAAACTATATCCTTATTGCAATCTTTCTTTTATATATTACCACCTCTGAATTAACTACTTTTATGAATCCGGTGTCCATCTTGTTGTGTTAATGAGGTGTGGCAACTTGGACCGATGCATAAATGTACCTGGTCCTACGTTGTAGCTGACTGACTGACTGGGATCCAGGATCCTGAGGGGACAAATGGCGTATAAACCAATCGCTGTTAACCAGCTACCATGGAACTGCATCTTCTGACCCTGCTCCACTGCCTTGTGGATCATACCTTTAGGCCAAAGGCTTGGGGTGTGACCCCCTAAGAAAACCACCTGATTCGGTTTAGGCGCCCGGGCAGTATCCCAGTGGTAACACAAATCAAGTGACTTGAGTGTCGTATATGTCTGAACTATGTGATATATTAGCGCAATACATTTCGAACAATCTGGTCACACATATACTTGTTAAGAGCATTTATATATAAAAATAAAAGGTCAACTAGACAGGAAACGGGATAAGAGGAGATAAGGATAATGATAAGAGTAATAATAATAATAATGTGAACACAAAGCGAAACCTAATCACTCTGGATAATAAGTCAATATTACCAGGGTAGGTTTAAGGTAAGAACAAACTGTTTTTGAACACATAAAGGGGGTTTGAATTTTCGTATGGCTAAGGCTTCAATAAACCTTAGTATATGCCCTTTTACACTTTTATACAGCACTACAAAAGCTTAATTTAGATCAATCTTGTGACCTGTTTCAATTATATGTTTAGCAATAGAGGATGATGGATGTTTATCCTCTGCTCTTATTGGGTCACTTGATTGTATTTGTTTCTGAAGCCATTTGGGTACATGTTCACTCACCCTAATGTTGAGATCACGATTACTCCTCCCTATGTATGTGTGACCACACACACATTTAAATTGGTAAACACAGTGGGATGTGACGCAATTGTCTCCATGTACTTTAGGTTTTGAATGAAGCATGCACCTTGTTCTTTCTTTGATGATGACCTTTGCTGCGCAATAGGTTTTATTGATGACTGATTTAAGTCGTTGTTTCAATAAAAGGCTATTTGAATCACCTCTGAATGGTAAGGTGATGTAGACAGGCTTTTTCTCTACCGAGGCTACAGTAGGTCTCGCTGAACCATGGACTTTCCATCTATTTATGAATTTCAGAGGATAGCCATTTTCTATTAACGTTTTATTTAACAACTTAACATCATCATCAATGGCGTCATTGGTACAAATACGGTCGAGTCTGTTGAAAAGACACCTTATCAAACCACGTTTGTATTGCACAGGGCAATAACTATAATAACTAAGATATTGACCTGTCCACGTTGGTTTTCTAAAAATAGATCGCTTGACTGAACTATCTTCTCGTCTACTCAGGAGTATATCTAGGAAGGGAAGCTGATCGTTTTTCTTCTCTTCACATGAGAGACTAATATGGTTTTGGAGAGTGTTGAGTTTATTTAATAAACCGTACATATTCTCTTTTCTCTCACAAACAACTAAGATATCGTCCACATATCTCTTATAAAGTGACATGTTTCCGATTAATTCATCAGTCTGATTTCGTCAGATTGATGGAGTTGCTATGGGTAGTCCGCTAGGACCATTACTAGCAGATGTGTTCATGGCACATGTTGAAAATCAGACTGATGAATTAATCGGAAACATGTCACTTTATAAGAGATATGTGGACGATATCTTAGTTGTTTGTGAGAGAAAAGAGAATATGTACGGTTTATTAAATAAACTCAACACTCTCCAAAACCATATTAGTCTCTCATGTGAAGAGAAGAAAAACGATCAGCTTCCCTTCCTAGATATACTCCTGAGTAGACGAGAAGATAGTTCAGTCAAGCGATCTATTTTTAGAAAACCAACGTGGACAGGTCAATATCTTAGTTATTATAGTTATTGCCCTGTGCAATACAAACGTGGTTTGATAAGGTGTCTTTTCAACAGACTCGACCGTATTTGTACCAATGACGCCATTTATGATGATGTTAAGTTGTTAAATAAAACGTTAATAGAAAATGGCTATCCTCTGAAATTCATAAATAGATGGAAAGTCCATGGTTCAGCGAGACCTACTGTAGCCTCGGTAGAGAAAAAGCCTGTCTACATCACCTTACCATTCAGAGGTGATTCAAATAGCCTTTTATTGAAACAACGACTTAAATCAGTCATCAATAAAACCTATTGCGCAGCAAAGGTCATTATCAAAGAAAGAACAAGGTGCATGCTTCATTCAAAACCTAAAGTACATGGAGACAATTGCGTCACATCCCACTGTGTTTACCAATTTAAATGTGTGTGTGGTCACACATACATAGGGAGGAGTAATCGTGATCTCAACATTAGGGTGAGTGAACATGTACCCAAATGGCTTCAGAAACAAATACAATCAAGTGACCCAATAAGAGCAGAGGATAAACATCCATCATCCTCTATTGCTAAACATATAATTGAAACAGGTCACAAGATTGATCTAAATTCAGCTTTTGTAGTGCTGTATAAAAGTGTAAAAGGGCGTATACTAAGGTTTATTGAAGCCTTAGCCATACGAAAATTCAAACCCCCTTTATGTGTTCAAAAACAGTTTGTTCTTACCTTAAACCTACCCTGGTAATATTGACTTATTATCCAGAGTGATTAGGTTTCGCTTTGTGTTCACATTATTATTATTATTACTCTTATCATTATCCTTATCTCCTCTTACCCCGTTTCCTGTCTAGTTGACCTTTTATTTTTATATATAAATGCTCTTAACAAGTATATGTGTGACCAGATTGTTCGAAATGTATTGCGCTAATATATCACATAGTTCTGATAATCTTCGTCTTCTATTATCATTATCGAAATTTATCAAAGGCACTAATTGTTTTAAATGTCGTATGTGTATTGGGTGCCCCTTTGTAACAATATTTATGTGTTCAAATAAATAAATGTTTTATAACTGAAGCGATCAGGTTACGACACATAGCTTAGTATACTAAGTGTTGAGTAACACTTGTTGTTTGAAGGTTATATACACAATCCGAACTGGTTAAGCAACCGAAATTCTCGACTACTTTAGCTATAGGTGTTAGACAGTTGGATGGAATTAACAAGAGTCATTAAACATGTATATTGTGTTGATTTATACTTCTTAGCAAAATGTATTTGGAATATATACATACTGAGTGACACTGGTTTGAATCCCACGAAGGTTGATTTCCTACAAAACTGAATACGCACCTAGCTGATGAGTGTTAATCAGTACGAAATACATATTAAGGCTTTTTGATATTGTTCTCAATCACCTAATACCAACGTAGAGTGCAATATTAAGTCAACTGGGTTAGTGGATACACTGAAACGTGACTGGTAGAATTCGATGAGAAATAAGGGTGACTCTATAACATAGTGTAACTCATTTATTATTCATACATTTGACTTTGAACCGCATCTTAATTCCCACACATCAATACTATTAACATGGTGTTGCCACGTTAGTCTCCAAACATCTTCAGTTCAGATGGGCCAGTTTTAATAAGAGTAAAGTAGAAACACGCTCGCCAACGCGTTGTATCCTCAATCTTAAGTAACCAGACGAACAATACGACGCTGTTTCACCCTGTACATGAACCTGTAAGTGATTATTGAGTAGCATTATGACAATAATTATTTTTGCCAAATTCTAACCGGCTGTATAAATTATGTTGAGTAAAACTTGATCACAGCAATCAAACAAAACCCAATCTATCAAGTTATGTGAGTAAAGTACACAAAAGACAACGAATTACTTTGATAATTCCATTTTCATCACCTGTAACCCACTGTCCGTGTTCTAGAACTAAAACACTAGATATTGGTGATTTTTCATGAGCTTGAAAAAATGCCCAAGTTTGTTTTTCAGAAATCACATCGTGTACTTTTAAGCCACTTTGACTGGAAGCCGAAATTAATAAATTTTGAGTTTTAGGGAAAAAAGACAAGCATCGGATAGTTTTATGCCAACGTTTCTGAAGTAACGCCTTTGTTCGATCCACGTAATCAAATCTAAAATACTGTCAAGTATTACAATAAGAATCAACTTACATACGAATTCTTCCATTACATGTCCCGACTGCAAGTAGAATCTTATCACCAACAGTCGCGAAGTCAGTACAACTGATGCCATCCAGACCGATCTTGAGATCTAGTTGATTAGAAGGATCCATCATAAATTATAATCAAGATGATTGACACCAGGAACAATAATATTCTTACAGCTTATAGTCGAGATATAAAAAAATTGACTGCCGCTGTAGTCAGTGGTAAATTAAGGAGCTTTAATGAATTAAATCAACAGCATGTAACTAAGCGATGTTTATTATTTCATAGACGTAGCTTGTATTTGCTCTACTCAGGAATATAGTTATTTCATAACATGCACTATCTGGACGTATATCCAACCAACGAAGATCCAACAATCTAAAAGACAGAATAACAGGATCGAATGCACAATCATGACAGTAATAAGCGAAGCAACCACGTCACACTACACATACTTATTAAAGAGGTAATAGATTTTGAATCTGTCATTTTAAGATGATACAAGCAAACACAAATAGTGGCTAAGATAAAACTGAATAGACTGCCTTTGATAGCACCTCGTAGTTTAACTGAAGAAATCATTATCGTTCAATTGGACTCTTGTGGATAAACAAACTCTTAGCACTCTCGATACACTGCAATCAGTCGAACTCTTTATTACTTACGGCTTATGCAATTTTACCTAACTCAACGATCACACTAAGCTTTATCTTTTCAAAAGCTACAAAGTTAATTTGCTGGGTTTTCTTTAAACTGCTTACTGGTCCTTTGACTGAGCAAAGTATAATTTTACTGTACTAGACGCATAGAATTATGTTTTCAGTATTGTGTGAAAAAATCAGTTAATTAGGTATTTCTTTACGTTCGAATGACGCTGCAATTCCAAGAAACATTACTAAATTTTCGTATTGTTTAGACTTTGGTTTAATTAGTTATCTATAAACAACGACGAAACTGAAGTATTGGTCCAAGTTGTCACATTCCATATCATCGAAACGAGAAATCAAAAGGACGAATATCTGAACAATAAAAACAAAAGCCTTAACCAGAGAAAAACAAGACTAGGCGAAAATGTGAACGGGAAAAAAGAATAATATAGTGAAATATAGGTAATTTTTGAAATTTAAATGAAGGTTGAGTGTGAATATGTGTCACCGACATGGATTTTGAGACATGGCTTCGCAGGCTTCTAAGCATTAATTGTGATACTGTCTAGTGTTTATTTCAGGTAAAAAAACTCATCCATCTTTTTGTTTTTGGATTTTTAAAAGTGGAAAACTAAGTACATTAATCGTACGAAATAGTTATTTGACAAGCTGGATTGTTTGGTTGAGTTAAAAAAATAGGTAATTAGTGAAAATACCATCGAAACTGTTAATACAAACCTGTTTGTGGAAAATCTAGGTGCCGAAAAGTTAAGGGAATGCTTTTTATCGAGGATATCAGTCACAAGTACCTGAGATTTATTATGTTCAACTAGCCAGTCAGTCAGCTACAACGAAGGACCAGGCACATATATACAGTGGTTCAAGTTTCCATTACCTCATTAGCACAAGATGAACACTAAATCCATAGAAGCAGTTACTTCAATGGTAGTAATATATATAAATATTATTTTTGTTTATTTGAACACATAAATATTGCTACAAAGGAGCACCAAATACATATACGACACACAAGCAACTTGATTTGTGTGTGGGCTGTGATACTCCCCGGGTGCCCAAAACCGATGCAGTTAATTTTCTTGAAGCCACTCCTCAGTCCTTTTACTAAGAAGTCTAATCCACAAGGAAGTAAGCAACGTTAGGTGGTGAGGTCTCATGGTATTTGGTCACCAACAATAAGTTCATGCACCATTTATTCTTCTAGAGTCCTGGAGCTCATATCAGAGTTTTCCAACAACCCCTAGGTAGACTCTCCGTATCCACCAACCCTGTTAAAGCGCCGGATATTCGCTTCCCGTCCTCACAATTTCGTAGACAACACCATCACTTCAAGAGGGCAGTGAGTAGAACTTCCATTGGAGTGGCTATATACGTGTGTCCATGTGAAAGCATTTGGAGAGGGAGAGCCGACTCTATCCACCCTCGGCCGTACCAGGTCATTTGAAGTTTATATATGATACAGGGAGAAAGAATTAGTTCGAAAGTCCAACTAACTACAGAGTAGCTTTTCCAGGATATTAGAGTTTCGATAAAGATACACTTTTCGAAATCTGTTCTATTCTTATTTGCACGGGGAAAAATTGAAGCCCTTGTCTTAACTATGAATTAGACGTACTAAGGAAGATTCAGAGAAGTAGTAGCTAAAATCTTTAATATGCTTTTTGATCCAGCTTGCAAACGGTTGTTCTGCTTCATACTTCCTTCAACTTTTGGAAGGTTAATATATACTGTTTTGTAAGCGTCTTGCATACTTAAAGATTTTGAAATTGATGTCTTTGGTTTTTACACTAAGTACTAATCATCTGAGGAGATAATTTCTGCAAAATCCAAACCTGAAAGTTGAACCACTAAGGCCTGGTTGTGTTTTGCAAGGAGTTGCACACCAATCGAATTATTTACCAGGACATAGCCTTGTTGTGTAGCAACAAAAAGATAATACAGCAGTTAGTTAAACACGTTTGTCAGAATATAACATAGAAAAAACTGACAGCCGAAAGTATGAACTAGTTTTATGGAATTATGAAACGGGAAGATTGATTTTTAATGAAATTCCTTTTTCTCGTAACGGTTAGTCCGTTTCGACCATATGAGTAGACAAGAAACAGTAGACTTGTTTAGCAAGTATTTCAGGATTGTCCATATTCAGTAACACTGAGACTTCCAAGTGTTCGTCAGTAGGTTACAAACTAATACAGTTTAAGGGTGATGTAAATTACAAATCTAGTCGAGTACGTAAGCATAATTGTGAATTAAAATCACGAATTAAGATATGTTTATTCAAAAACCTTACTAAGTGCATTGATTGTCCACCAGATTTCGATTATTATTACTAGGTAGTCCACCAGTTTATCTAGACAAGCATTTTCTTAATCAATTTACTTTTCACACAGAAATTCGTTTACAATTTATTGACAAGTTTAGAGTGACAATTATCTGACAAGACCGCAGATCTCATCGAAAAACAGTTAAGAGCAATTTTAATAAGCGTGGAAACACACATGACAACTAAGAACTATACTAAACATACAAAAAGGCAGTTGAATGCTGCATTTTTCGTGTTAGTAATAGTTAATAATCGACACTTTACTAGGTGCACCATGGTGACACTAATAAAACCTCACTTTACATCTAATGCAACGTGTTCGTGCCAATAAATCTGTAAAAGCTCCTGGACATGAAATAGGGAAGAATTTAATTTGTGGCTATGGGCAACACTAAATGTCAACAACACGCCGCATCGCCAATTTTAAATGAACACCTATAAATTTCAAGGTCTCATGAAATCAAGTTATTACTGTGATAAATTTACGAAAATTTCAAATACATTTTCTTGTTTTCGAAGCAGTCCCAGGCACTTCAAAATACGTCTTATGTTCATGAAGGTTTATCTCAAGTCAACTTTGTTTTTTTTGCTTAGACGAATTGGTGAACTGTGTATTACTTGATGCCTGGATCGTGTTGATCGGAGTTTTCCTTGATTATGGGAAATTATAGCAACTAACACACTCACACTCGGTTCTCAGACTGCTTCCTTAGCTGAAATTCACCATGATTTCCCATAAGTAGGTTGGATATAGACCGAAAACCCTAAAATATGGATTAATTGCACAAAAATAGTGAGTTCATAGTTAAGGATATACTTGTCCACGCACCGCTAGGAAATAGCGACCGTGATACGGTTATGTTTAAAATGGTCAAAAACGAAGTGCTTTGAAGGGATGAGTAAGCCTTCTACCTTAGCTACACAAGAGCAGACTACACGATGATGAGGGAGTGTCTTCAATGCACCCCATGGCCACGAGACTGGTAGAGGCTAACAACGAGTGACCACCGAGAGATAGTAAAAGATCTAGTTCAGAATGCGATCCTACACAACATACCTTAAGCAAAATTACAACCCAGTAAAATATCCCGGGCTACAAGAAGCACAGAGCACTTGTAAGAAGCAAAATAAAGAGCCTTTATTTATTTATTTTATTTGGACACATAAATATTGGTACAAGAGTGCGCCAAGTATATATGTGCCACAGAAAACAATGGGAATTTAAAGAGGAGGGACAAGTGGAAATTTTCCCCTAATTGATTCTGATTGTAGCACTCAAATGACATTAAAAAATAGATGTCACATGTAAGTCCGACAATATAAGAAGCGTTTTCAGGTCGACGTAGCAACCAAAATACGAACTAACCCTATATATTTTTGCAGGTTTATGACTGAAGGAAAACCTACAGTTCAGGGCATCTGTGCGCTTAAAATGCTTGATGGTGAGGACTCTACTAACCAAAAGATGCCAGAGAACTGTAAAGCAAACTTCATCAAACAGTTAAATCAAGACTCCGCAAGCGCGGAACACTTCTCAGTTCTAATGACGTAGGTATGGTATGTGCTTTGCGCTTTCGAAGTGCAAAGTACTTCTACAAGACTGCCAGGATTCTAAACCTGGCCTCTCCGAGTTGAGGACGTTAGAAGACTTTCTGTGTTTGATCATCGTTGTCTCCGAAGGATTGCTGACATCCAGTGGCAACACCATGTTAGTAATGCAGATGTTCGACATCGTGTGTTCGGGCGCAGAGATGATAATGCAATCGATGTCACCATCTTGAAACATCGACTTCGGTGAGTTGGACTTGTTCTACGAATGTCGTCCCGGAGAATTCCACGTCGTGCATTATTTGCCGACGCTGAGACTGGCTGGAAAAAGCGGAGAGGTGGTCAGTGCATGATATGGTGTCGTGGTATGAAAGAAAGCTGCGAAGGGCTAGCTTCTGTTGGTTCTTCTCGACTCCCTGGTTGGGGTTCGAGAGATGGTGCAACACAGTGGCTAGAGACGTTATCAGATATGTCTCAGAATAGGAACCAGTGGCGATCCTGTTGTAACCTTCTTTCACTTTCTTCATAAAAAGTGGTTGCTTCCTCCTTAACTGAAAGATTTCTTCTGGTTGTACCTTTTCGTTTCCTCCATTATTATTATTACACTACCTTGCACTAATCTTTACGTTATTGTTTTCTTACGCTCCTTACTTTTTTTCTTCTCTCCAAATTCCCACTGTATTTGGTGCCCTCTTGTACCAATATGTATGTGTGAAATAAATAAATGGGTAAATGCCAGTTGAGGTTCTGTGAAATTTTCAACCATCTTGCGGATTAGTATTGGTGAAACTAAAATCCCAACATCCAGAAAAGTCACCAGAATCTGACGACGTCTGCCCCACATTCCTGAAACACTGCCTGGAAGCCACCAGCGCACTGATATGTGACATTTTCAGGCGCTTATTAAAGTCACATTAACTATTTGGAGGATTGGAATAAGCTACCTTCTCTCCGATCTTCATAAAGAAGATAGAGAAGACCCAGTATGATTTTTATCAGCAGTATTACTTCTGGTACTGTTGAAGTTAATGTAAGGACTGACCAATGAATTAATGGTAGAGTACATGGATAAAAATAATGTCATCCGTAATGTCCAACATGAGTTCAGTAAAGACAGGTCGTACCCGTCTAGTCTCTCCATAACATGGGAGAGCTGGACAACCTGCTTGGACGAAAATATGCTGGTTCATGAATTATTTCTCAACGTCTCAAACGTTTTTGACGCAGTTACGCATTTAGTGCTCAGAAAATGTTTTAACGATCAGTTCTACTAGCCTTTTTCTATCTTGGCTCCGAAACTACCTACAGAACTAGATGTTCCGTACCAAAATTAATATAGTGCACACAAGTTGGATGGTTTCAACAAACAATGATCTTAGGTCCACTCCTCTTCCTGACGTTTACCAAATGACCTGTTACAATAAGCTGATCGTCACTAATTTATGCAGACGATGCAAAGATTTTGAAGTTCATAACAAAGCGGAAAGGATTCACTTGAGCTTCGAAAGTACCTTACAACAGTGGGAAAAATGGCCAGAGGACACTGAGTCCAAACGTAACCTTTCAAGATGTCATGTCATGAAAATTCTGCCTCATCCAACACAAAGAACTTGTGTCGTTCACCGAAATCTGCTCTCGACTGTCTCGTCAGTTTGAGTAGTATGTCTAGTGACCACGTAGAGCGTAGACACCAGCTCAAACCACATTGAGTATACAGACAAGACTCCCCACTTTGTGTGAGGACAAATTGGCGTAACCACCTCGAAGTTGTTCTTGAAATTGTTTAAAACGTACGCACGGCTCTACAGTTCCCACAGTATTGTTGCACGTCCTATTTCCAAAATAGATATAAATATCTTAGACCATGTACAGGGACAAGCAAGCAAGGATAAAACATACATCTTACGAAGACGGATTTCAACGTCTAGGATTATTCTTGTTGAGCTACAGGGGAATAAAACGTGATTTGTCAGTGGCACATAAAATATTAAGTATGCTGAGTCGCCTCAACACGAGCATGTTGACAGGCCACCACCACCGCAGCGCCCCTCGAGGCAATCCTCAAAAACTGTACACCAAAGAGCAAACATCCATTAGTGGATAGCTTTAGGGGGAGACTTGACAAACACGTAAGCACTCAAGGATTACTGTCTTTCTCTTGAAATATCTGTTTCTGATGTACTTTTCATATATGACCACTGTTATCATTATCACATAGCAGAAATTACGTCCTATCTCCCTCATTTTCATCTCCGTTTTTTCTCTTACTCTTTAAATCCCGTCATCTTATTCGTTACCAACAATTTAACCTGTTTAATTATCCTTGAAACAAGTATCTTCTCTAAGCACTTACATTTTCACGTGGTTGTTGTCGCATTATAACTAACCAAACTCCTGCCTTGTAATGTGATAGCTGCTAGTATCCAGAAACTCTATTTCCTTGAAACAAACGCACTCACCCGAGTTGTAAGATAGACAATATCACAAAGAACTAACACATTAGCCAGAATTGGTGAAGTCGACTGGCTAAACTACCAACCACTGAGGATTACCAAGCAGTTGAAACAGGATCGAAACAACAAGAAGCGAGAGCAAAGAAATCAGTCGGTTTATACAGTCTCTGAAAAAGATATTTGAGAATGGACATCGATGTACTGTCTGAAATCACTGTGTAAGGCGATTAAAAACTCCGAAGCTATCTAATGATGGAATCCAGAGTCCTTCTTATATCTTGAAAAAACAAACTATTTAAAGAAGTACGGGCTACAATTTATCTACGAGTCACAACTATCGGAAAAAATGCCACGAATACCATTCACACTGAATCATAAGGTAGCCCGTGGACCTATCCTGCTTAAGAAAACTGTGTGTGTTGTGAGGGAGTTGCACATATGAATCACATCACCACCACATAGAACATCAAATCTTTCATTGAACAGTGGATGAAACTTATCAAGAGAAGGTTTACTGTCTTGAAATCTGCCAATCTAAGTTCCACAGAAAACCATTACACTTGGACTGTTATTTTGTAATAACTCTTTGATTTTTATAATTTTCAAACACAGCCCACCTACATTACTGTGGGGTCAGTAGGTGAAGAATGAACAATCCCTGATCATGAAGGGTACAGGATGAGTTGTTCTAATGGAGGTGCCACTAACCAGCCAGCAAATCGAATAACTTTATTGGATCCTTTGAAGTAGTGAGGATTAATTGTAATATCTTATTTCTATGCTCATTTCAAATGATGTTATATCAGTTGTCCATTTAAATTACCAATTATATATTGTGATAACCAATCACCTCTAGGCGCAAATGACTAGGTGTGTCTCATTTCCTCCATCACTGTGATTCAAGATAAGTGCCATATTTCGTTCATCTTCATTAAATCACAGTTGCCAATGTTTCATTGTACCTAAGCTTGCTTATTTTGTAACATATTTCTGTTTTACGTTTTGTTATGAATGCTAGCTAGGTCAAATCCTTTAAGGTTTTGCAGCACAGAAGAACGGTATTTAGTTGACTGTATTGTACAGTTTCAGCTGGAGTCGTTGGAAAGAGCTACTTCATTACTTAAAAAGTTGTGTTAACTTTACATCATTTAGTGCGACTGTTGCATTAAAAGTTGGTTTCAGCGCTGAAACTTAACACTGAAGGTTTGGATATTCTTCTTGCCCACTACTTTCGTTTGTCAACCTTTTTTTCCTGAAATCAGGTCGCTTCTTGAAACTAAAAGTGTATAAATAAAACTTCCTTGAACTATTATCCAAAATATCAGTGTCCAATCAGTGAAACCTGAATTCTATTACTTGCTGGGTACCTGGTCTTTAGAATGAACAGGGAAATCAGTAGTTTAAAACAAAGTGCGGTATATTTGAGGGACTTAGACTATTTCTTGAAAGTTCTTCTGTGTGTATGATTCAGAAGGCTCAAGGAAGGTTCAGTTACATAATTTGAGTCTGTATACTAGAACAGAAGTTATTAAATATAAGTCTAATTCAGACTTCTTCATACTCAGCCTCTCGATTAACAACTATGGGGTAGTGAAGGATCTCTTTTTGGAATCCTTATATGCTTTGTATATCAAGCGATTTTAAGGTCACTTTATTTAACATAGGTAGTGAAGATGAGGTAAGATTTACCGATCCGGAGCGTTGTAATTATCATTATTCTTATTTATTCTCAAATAACGGTCTGTTTCATGAGTCATGCCAGTTTATAGGAAAGATCGGATTGCTACAGGAGATACCGTCCTCACTGTGGTGAGTTACTCGATTAGTTTGATATTTTATAAGGTACATTGATCATTAAAGTATGGGGGACAATACTCCTCACATTTGAATGGAAATAATATTATTAAAGTCGGTATTGTCGATATGAAAGTTGGCGCGCTTTATACAAGCTGCCTAATTAGAGGTCGAGCTTTGTAGAACTATGGTCTACTATGATATTAGTACTGCTCTAATAATAGACCTAATCCTAAATTTGTAGATGCGTCATGATATAACTGCCTAATCTATAAGATCTTACGTGGAAGTCACACCATCGACTACACCAACTCACTGTATCGGATCAATTACCAATACATGATGTATAAGAAGGTTAAGTTAGAGAAGGAACAATATATTTAATATGAATAGAGACCACGCCTGCATGGCCGAGCCATGCCACTCGATCAACTCCAGTCCATTCAATTCATTGTTCGCGCCTTCTCCATTGTTAGGTATTTCTCCGCGTTAAATATTGAATATCTATTTTCTGAGTAGTCTCGTGTTCACAGCTTTGTGGATTGTGTGGCTATTGTCTAATGCCACTACACTACTCTCCCACCAGAATCAACGTGATGTTGGTTCGATACCAAATTGGATGGGATCGTCGCGCGCCGGAGGTTACCAAGGATAATAAGAATCCTCCCGGTATTGGTAAGCTGAAAGATAAATCAAAAAGAAAGCGGCAGCATCTGGTCGGGAAATACATGTAATAATTTTAAAATATCTGCCTTCATGCTTAAAACGCTTGAAATGAAAATTTGGGTGAAGATTATTTGAACTATAAAAAATGAGATAATAATAATAATAATAATAATAATAAAACGATGCGTGTTAATAACTTAACTTATAGGTAGTAATTATTTTGTGTTTAGAAATATTAAAATAATGAATATTGTAGAAATGTTAATATTGGTATTAGTTTTGGTTTAAATTATGAAATCGGATAACGATTATGCCGGTAAGTTGTCCATAAGAGTTGATTTCCAATTGCATCTGTATCAGTAGGCTAACTGAAGGAACAAAAGTATTACCATGGAAAGAATTCCAACTAGTGTTCCAGTTAGTTTGATACGGTTTATTTAGTTACGGGGAGATTTTCTCAACCTCATTTTTACTTGACCGTGATAGAATTTGGTAATACTACTAATACACATGAATGGTTACCAAAATAAAATTTAAATACGTGAGTGATGATTATATGAATTTTGGACAGATAGCTAGGAACAATCGTTAAACATGAGTGTGTTCGTAAGAGACATGCTCTAGACTCAATGTTCTGATCTGCCATAGAATATTTATTTTTATTTATACCTACCGGCTGATGGTGCATACAAGTTAGTTGCAAGTATGCAGTTTGTCATAAGGCGGAATACGATTTAATTGAGATATAGTGGTTATAAGTTATTGAAATCAGTTAAGCCTATGTGTCATATTACTAAGTGATGTGGTGCTGCAGGATGTATTAGCGTAAATAAGCTTTTACAAGATGACTAACAGTGAGTGATGCTCATGTGATTATCAGGAAGAACACAAGTTGTAACCAGGGGGAGTACACTCCCAACTCATGTCTATGATAATGCCTTGAACCATAGTCAGTGTTGGAGTAAATTCGACATTGATGTTTTCAGTTTTCAGGAGATTTGCTCGACTGCTTATACTGATTATTTGCATGCATGATTGTGTCGCTAAACCATCAATTAGACTGACAAGGTTTTGAGATATTTACTGAATGAGCAACTGATAGAGAAACATACTGTAATCATCTGTGATGGATGAAGATACCAAGAAAACAACATTTAATGGTAATTATAAGTCAATTTGTTGACCGATTTTGTTAATAGTTTCATTAATTTTATCAGTCATATTACGTGATTGTCAAGTTATGACAATGCTTTATGACGATATCCTGAAACTATTATGTTTAACTAGTTATAGTGTTGAATGAGGATTAGTCAGTGGAAAAATAGATATTGTTGCTTTAGGTGATTCGAGATTGTCAGAAATTTGTAACGTTAAAGAATCCGAGACGCCTAATTTAATTATAAATTTCAATTCAGAAATATTCGTTTAGTGTTAATTCTAGTAGGCTACGGAGTTTTGATTTTAAACGTTTGTTTAGCCAACAGCTACTGGGGATTTAGTTATTTTACTAGTGCAGTTGATAGTACCTAAATTTTTAATCTCATTATCTATACTATGTTCGCATTTTAGGCTGCTAATATGATACACCAATCCATAAACCCAAATACGATTAGCAACAACGACTATGATGGGTTTATTGATAAATGTTAAAGGCGATTCAGATGATTTCTAAATTTAGAAGACATGGAGATATAGTGTAACGTATGTATGGGCCAGGTTAACATGCAGGTTGTTGACGTATATGACGATTTAAAAATAATGAACATGACCAGAAAATAGTTTTAAAGTTTAGACTGCTTGTGAAACTTCAGGCAGGAATATGATGCGTTATAAACATTCCATAAGAAGTTACTGCATTTAGCCTAGGGACACTTACAAATATATAGCAAAAGGAACCGGAAAACATATACATGTTAAGTAAAAAAAATCATCCAGTAAAATAGTTGAACTCGCCTGGATTATTTTTGAAAATTAGATTATTCAGTGGACGACATATATAACGCCATTCGTGAGGAGTAGTAATGATCCAAAAGCATCCAGAATAAAACATACAGTATGGCAATCACTTCCAGGGTGCTTGATGCTGTTGAGGTCTTTGGGACTCGCTCGGATCAGAACAATCGAAAGAATCCAAATAATTGTGTGTGCCATCTAAAATGAACTTATGATTGCAGAAAACTTATAGCTGGAACTCACCGTATGTTTTTGGAGTAGTCATCCTCGTTGTTTGGCAATGGAACTCGAGAATATGAAATTAGGCAGGCAGTGGTCGGAAGAAAAGATATTACAGGATAGTGCATCGTTTAAAACAGGATGAGGTGTTAAGTGAAGGAACACTGAGAATTAGATCCAGATAACTATTTAGTCCTTGATCGCATTGTTAGTCAATGTATATTTACGCTATTTACAGGTCATATTTGCTAGAGCTTGATGTTTAAACAAGACTATGTCGCTGAAGCATGTAAATGCTATTACAGCTTGTTAACAAATCATCAAAGCTAATTAGTTAATATAGACGACCAGTTTTTATTATCGATTGAGCTAGTTTGTCATGAGGACTAATCAATATAACATTACGATAATGCATGTGAGCATTAATCAGAGGACTATTGGAATACAGGGTTAACATAAATATAAAATCGATCGAGAAAGTTGAAGTGGAAATAAGGATTAATAATAATAGGTTGCGTTTCTTTAGTTGGGCTCACCAATGTTAAGTTAGAGAAGGAACAATATATTTAATATGAATAGAGACCACGCCTGCATGGCCTAGCCATGCCACTCGATCAACTCCAGTTCATTCAATTCATTGTTCGCGCCTTCTCCATTGTTAGGTATTTCTCCGCGTTAAATATTGAATATCTATTTTCTGAGTAGTCTCGTGTTCACAGCTTTGTGGATTGTGTGGCTATTGTCCAATGCCACTACAGGCAGAGAATTTATGAGCCTACATATTTCATGCCACTGAAGTAGGTCGCGAACGTCTATTGTTGTCAGGAAAGTTGAGCTCCATTCCCTGAACGTGAACAAAACACGAGACGTCAGCTCTGTGTCAGATCTGAATCGAGTTGTAGATGAGCAAACGTCCTGCGATCTGCTTTGAGTCTGCGTATTTTTCACCCTGCAACTGGGTATTCATGAGTTTGAGGTTAGGTGCTATCTTTGAAGCTGCTTGTGAACCTATTTATTATCGCAAGTAGCTTTTGGGGTCCTTTAGTTCGGAATACAGGCGGACAAACAGCCAGACTTATGGATGTCACTTAGACGAGAAAGTTTCACTTAGTTTTGACTTTTTCCTATAAGATTAAAATTTCTTCCATTGTAGGCACTTTTTGTGGACATTAGGTCAACATTCGTTATTTAGTGGAAGGCAAGCTCATTGCCCGAGTACCATTAATTTCAACAGTAGCATTTACACCTTTCTTTTTTTGGATTTGCTTGCTTGATCCGTAAGTGTTAGAGTTAGTTTGTTAATTCTGAAGGAAAAGGAGGTCTGTGTTGCTAAACCAGATAGGCTCCTATCTAACTTGTGTCTCATTACATAGAGCTCGACCGGACATCTATCTTAAGTTCTTCAACATGGGCTTAAATATCAATATGACCTCTTTTTGAGTGTATCTTAACATGTGCCTGTGAGAATCAGGTGCTTACTCTCATCTGTATGCTATATAACATCATTATTCTGTTTACTCTTGGCTACTGAATTCTGTCTCATTAATTTATTTGTGTAAATCATGTTTGATATTTTTACCTGGTACAAGTTATTGCCTAGGTTCTTTCGGTTTTGTGATCCTTTCATTTTATGAAGTTTTTTAGTCCCTGGATAATAGTAACGTTGATTTGCCTTCACTTATGACGGATTCCATAATAGTTCGTTATTTGTTGATTCCACTTGCTTGTGTTTGTTGATGTCACCGATCACTCTGTTAGGTTGAACTACACTTCGCTTTGGTTATAAATGCCTATTTTTCATGACAAGGAACTAGCCATTACCATTCTTAATGTTTTGTTTACTTATTATTTCACAGTTTTCGCTATTCATCTGTGAGCAAATTGGGACCGCGTTTATTGCTTTATATGAAAATCTCTATCTTCTGACCAGTGACTAACTTTGGAGTCACTAATATTTTTTGTTACTTACACTTTTATGTTTCGGTCCTGCCAACTGACTGTACAGTTCGCTTCCCGAAACTATTCGGGTATATGTGTAATTTGAATCTTTTTACTTGCTCTACATGAAACTGGTGCCAGATATTTTACCGTACTTACTGTATTATTACTTTATTCATCTGAGTGTGTCCCTAACCAGACGTTTGAATTGTATAGATTTGTGTGCCAGTCATTGGATGTTTCCGAACTTTACAACGAGTCTACCTAAAAGGTACTAATAATAATGATTTATCCTTGAATAACAATATGCTACACGAAGTATGCCAGTTTACAAGCGGATTCTGATTGTTACAAATGTTACAGGGTTTGCTGTAATAAGTTACTAAGTAAGGTTGATAAGTCATAAGACCCACTGGTCATAGAAATAGAAAAATAAATTTTTGTGCTGTAGAATGCGAATGTTAGTAAGACTCTGACGTTCAATATAAGAGTTGACGCGCTTTGTGATGATTGCGTTGTGATGGAAAACTGGTGATCGAGAATGAGTGCGAGTAAAGTCCAGAGCTTTTTACAACAAGAAGTAACGCGGTAAATGCAAAACCAGTCAGTTGTAAGCGTCAACTTAAACGTATCACTTCATGCTTCTTGATAGTGCTCTCAGATAAGTATCGGAGGTGTTAATAAAGGCGTAGGACAAAGTCGTATGTTACGTATATGCTCTTCATGGTATATCACGAGTGTGCTGAAAAAGACAGGGGAAAATAGGAGGAAGGAAAGTAGAACAGACGACTTGCATAATCATCGAATTTGAGCCATTTGTGATGGAATATTAAGATGTGACTACTTAAACATATGACCTTCAGTTAAGTCAACACTCGAGCAAGTGCATTTCAACGGGTTAAAAAAAAACAAACCAAAAGTGTGGAAACGAATCGTCAAAAGGGTGAAAGCTGAAGATTTGATATTCTCTGTTTGTGACGATTTCTATTTCACTATTATTATAACCTTTACACAGTTATGAGTTGTCTCATATTTAGTGTAATTGTCGATTTTTGACTGAAGTAAAATTTTTCGGTAGGAATTGAAATTCTTCAAGGTTTCAAACGCGAGTCAAAGAGGTGTTTAGCATGGGAAATTGACATCCATACCATTGGCTAGTTACATCCAACTAGACTAAAAGGAGCCGTACGTTTACAAAATGTTCTACGCTGAAGACTTGGGTATATTGAGGCTATCTCAACAATATCATATCTGTTGGTCAGCGACGTCACTCTCCTTTTTTTGGTGTTTGGTTCTTTTACATTTGTGGCATGTTTGAAAATTTATTCATTTATGTTTCACACCTTTATTGTAATACAGCATCTCTACTAGTTCCGTGTTTCATGTAAATCAGACGGCTGAGGCTTATATATTATGGATTAGGTATCCATTTATTATATCTTAATGCTGTGAAGTTAACTAATAATATTAATTTTAAGGTACTGGTCAGATGATATGTAGTTAAGCGTTGATAAAAATAGATTTATGGTTAAAGAATATGAAAGTAAAGTTGTTTGGGGTCGTGAAATTTATGAGTAAGGCGGCAAATAAGTAAGAAAACAAAACAGCTGAATGCTAATAGGTCTGAAATACTAAATTTTTGTGCTGAGAGAACATAAAAAAGGAAGAAATCACAATTTAGGTTAGTGTGAACTTACTATGTTCAACCGTAGTCGAACAGCATTCACTAGAAATATAAACTAAAAAGGGACATAGGACTTTGTAGAATTATGGTCTAGCTTGTTATTAGTACTGCTATAATGATAGACCTAAGTGTAAAAGTACAGATTTGTCATGATGTGAACAGTTAATCTACAAGGCCTTACGTGGAAGACACATCATTGTCTATTGTGACTCGTTGTGCTGTAACAGTCAGCAATATAATGTTTGGCGTTTACAAAAAGCACATCTAGACTCTAGATAAAACAGTTTATTTAATGTGAATAAAAGAGATAAGTTAGGCAAGAATGACCACGCCTGCAGGGCTGAGCCATCAGATTCAGTGAATGAATTGCTCCCACCTCGATTGTTGGCTTTCTATCATAAAAGAATTATGTGGCTCTAAACATTGGTGAAACATCGAGTATGAATTTGAGAGTAGGGGCATAAGGGGATGACTAATAATGAATAATGGAAGGAGGAAAACCATGTGTTTTATCATCCGGTCACACATATATGAATGAAAATGGGGTCCGTTATATTCACATTTGGTCTAGACTATAGGTGGTTCATAGAAAGTGCCTCAGGGTCGGGTAAAATTATGATAATAGTTGGTGAAGCCTTTTAGAATCTAAAAACAGTGTTATTAGTCTTTAGGACTCGGAGATAGTGTTATGGATGCAGATAGGTAATAATAATAATAATATATATTTCTGCATGCGCAGGTACACGCCATTTTTACAGGCATGATCTATAAATTACAACACTTGTTGGTTCACAAAATGCTTCGCAACTTAATATGTTTATAGTTGTTATGAAGCATACTCGTGGGGCGCTTGCTGAGAGGACACATACGTCAAGTTTGTTCCAGACGTCAGAAGTTTCATAGCTGTGCCCTCAGAGCAAATTTCTGAAGAAGAAGGAAAAAAGAAAAAAAAGAAAAACAGAAGAGCAGAAAGGCACTTGGATATGAACGCCAAACGTTGCTTAACATTGTGTAGTAGAAAGGACAGAGGCATAACAAATTAGAATAGATTCATATTATATCTTGTTAGAGTGAGATGAAGTCAGAGGCTCCATATTAGAGAATGTAGTAATAAAGAACAATGATTTGTGTCGTTTAACGAGTTGTAGTAAGCTCACATGAAGGAAAGGAAGTCAAGGCTGGTACAAGGAAAGCGGTTTATTAGAAGGGTGTGTATATAGAGGATGAAGTGTTAAGAATACTAATGACTATGTATTTTGTTGTCTAACTTTTTTCCTTTTTTTGTTTATCTGATGCCAGCCACACAATCCTAGCGTAAAAGTCCGAGTTAGCATGTTATAGGTTGTCTTAGCAAAATAACTAATCCAGCATGATATTGGAAACGTGAGTCTGGGTGGTGAGCGTAGGATATTGGTAGCCTGTTGCACAATAAACTATACCACATTGCAAAAAATTTCTACGCATTGGTTTCCGGTGTTTCAAAGTTAGTAGCGTATACCCATTGCCACTGAGTCTATATGACGGGACATTATTTCGTAGAAAGATATAGAATTGTTCCTTAGCCAGCGGCGCCATAAAGGTTCCAAGGGGAGGTCCGTTCATATAGCTGTGTAGTCAAGAACGAAGTAACATCTTAGCGGTCTACTTGTGAAGCCTGTTCAAACATCTAATTGCATCTCGTCTAAGATATCCATGTTTGGGAACACAGATAAGTAGTACTCAAGGGAAGTCGTATATGTATTTTGGAAAGGTTAAGGTTAGCCTCCGTAGTGAAGCTGCAATATAGTCCACAACTTATTTCACGATTTTACGGTGTGGTTCATCCACTTATAATGATTTTTCCGCGTCTAAAGTGATAGAGGCCTTTAGTATGCGGTCCAGATTAAATACCACTGTGAGTAACCGATTACATGGCTTGTATTTGGGTCTAGTTTTATGTATGGAAAAGGTTCCCAAGTGAAAACTTTCCCGAAATAGTTCGCCATAGCCTGCTTTGTTTCGGTTTCCCTCTGTCATTTGTGGCGTACTTCTTTCCGTAACTAGATTGGGAATCCAATAATTATTTTTCTTATGTAATTTATGGCTCTTTGGCTGCTTGACCAGGATTTAAGTTTAGTTAGGAGGGATTCATCTATAACACATTCTGGACTGTAGTATACTACAGTTAATTAAATGTCTTGTTCTGTACATTACAGTCAAAAGTGCACCGGTTGGCACGTCCCTTAGTCGTATGCTACTGTTTCAACAGCTCGTATGGTCAAGGGGCTTCTCGTATGAAGAATGACCCTTTTGGGCTGATGGGCAAACCTCGTTTTATCGATAGAAGAAATCAGACTATTGTTCAATAAATTTTTATTTCGGTGATGGAACAGAACAGTCAGGGAGTGGAGATATTTCTTTCAAACGCAAGAAGATTTTCCACATTCAATATAAAATGGGATATATAATGCCTACACTGGATAAGGAGGTGTGTGAATACTTGGACCATAATGTTTTGACATTCTAAGATGTTTGATGCCTAATCTTAACTATTTAACCTAAATTGTTGAGATTCCACCACTCACATGGTCTAGTCTGTCGTCCCTACAAAGTTAGAAACCGAGCAATTGAACTTCACTTTCATACAGTTCTGATGCTAACTCTGTTTCTGAGATGGCAGTGACATTTAGGGTTTTCTGTGTCCACCACAGTTTGGAGGCCAGCCATTTTACTTGGTAGGCTGCTGGCATTTGTATAGCATACATTTAATTCTGCCAAAAACGTTTCCGTACCGCTCAGAGTGGTCTCGAAATGGCTTTGCTTCAAACTTCTACGATGTGAAAACCCATAAAAATAAGGTTCTTCCCTATTCCTGCGGTACTCATATGGTATAACCTCATCCGATCGTCTCTAAATCCGATCAGCTAGGCTGAGGTCTGCATATATTCCAGACCCACTCAGTTTGCGTAAGTTTTCCCGTATTAGGTCTCATTCCTCAGCGGAAGTTAAAGTAACTTTTAAGATGCCATTTTCTTGCCTACATTTGGAGTCCGCCTTCGTCTTGTTTTACAAAGCTTATGAGCGCTGACGCCTTCTACCGTTTCTACAATATTTTTGACCATGTATGACCAGCTAAACAGCTTTTAAGTAAGAAGACAAAAGGTGGTTTAGCACTCCTATTGAAAACCATATTCAAAATATTACATAGCAGATTCATTGGAAACTTGAAAACATTGAGGCTAAATGTGTTTAACTTGTAAAAATGCCACAAGAATTTGAAGTTTGACAACAGCTTAGCCAGCAACATCTTTTAAAATCGGACCGTGCCAACGCAGTGAAATCGGAAGTCAGAAGCTAAGACGCTTGATTATATATTCGATAGAACATCGATATACCGAGAAGTGGATAACCTAAGCTGGCTAGTGGTTGTAGGAAACGTGAGGCACGGCGTACTCACTCATGGTCTGGTGCGGATGCATGAACGAGTTCCTTCAGCTAGGTCCATTAAAACTAATGCGGTCAGCATCAATTGTCGAAGATTTGCAGAGCTATTGATTTTAAGGATCACTCACCTACCCACTAGTGGGGTAGTAGTGACCCTAAGAAGTGGCCAGTCAGAAGTTTTTTTATATACCGCTACACATTGAATAAAAAACATTTTAATCTGCTGATTAACATGAATACATGAGTGCAGCATAGACAGTGTCCTATACTAGGATGCAATTACTAACCAGTTAAAGTACCATCTGCACTCAAATACGACAAGACTTGACAATGTTGGTTTTATGAGTATCTTATGGTAAAATACCTCAGTAGTGACATAGAAGAGCTAATAATAGTTGGTACGAACAGTGCATTTGTTTCGTATGTAGACGTGGTGTTTTTATCTTAAATTTTGGCTGTATATTTGACACTAAGTATATACTAATTAAAAATCTTATTTTTCGATGGTTAAGATCATGATCGCATACCGTTGTATACGAGGGATGTAAGGATCTCAAGGTCGTCCACTTTGCTGAAGGTGGATAGGGTGTTTGGCTTTATATGTATTTGGGTTTAGTATAATGGTTTGTCATGCTAGTTTTACTTCGAACTTAACTGTGTTCGCGTAAACTAGATAATTTATGACTAAAAAGGCGTCTCTGTTTGCCCTACAATCCCAAGCTGCCGATTTTGGGGAAAATTCGGCTCATTTTGGGGGAAATTTTGAAGAAGCCGCTATATTAAATTTTGGGAAATGAGACCTAAACCCCAAAATTTCCCCAAAACCTGGGAAGATACCCAAAATTTCATTTTAACCTTGATCAAGGTCATTTGACTTTGGGGATTTCTCCAAAGTTCCCCAAAATTAAAAGCTCGGGATTGGAACTAAATGTGATGATTAATTCCCGAATCAACTCACAAAGGGGAAATAAAGGCGAACAAAGGGGGAAATGCCTTGGAAAATACAGAGGAAATAAGGGGGAAACGCGCTAAAATGTCTGCTTTTCCCCCTGTCCGGGGGAAACAATGCGGATTTTCCCCATTTCGTTGCTCTGTTTGTCAAATGTCGCTGAGTTGTCTACTTTTCGCCTAAATATACGCAGAATCCTCTGCTTTTGCTTCGACGTTTAAAACGCCAAACCCCAAAGGTTTCCTATATTCGCCTTTATTCCCACAACGCACCACACTGAAACTGCAATCCACGTGAAAAATAGTATATATTTAAATAAGTTTATTGAAAAGAAAAAGCGTATTATTATACAATATTATGGCAGAAGCTTGGGCATCAATCATTATGCATTTTCACTGTACTTGCCGATTCATTGTTATTTGAAAAGATCTACAAAAGAAGAAACCGGTGATTTATTACTAATAAGGCATGTATACTTAATTGCAAGTTCACTGAAAATCAAACAAACTTTCTAAACACTTGAATAAGGTTTACCATGAAAGTAAGAAAGTAAGCTCGTTTTCAAAGAAAAATGTTTTTAAAAAAATAAGTTGAACATAAGAAATATTCCACGGATTATTTCTTCTAGCCACGCCTGTTTGGCTACTGAAAATCAAAATGATCTTCTTGTGAATTCTGGAGTGTAAAAAAAAGAAGTTAAGATATCTGAGTGACATGCTTTAGCACAGCTAGCTACTTGAAGCTTCACTTACGGTCATGTTCGTTAACACTGTCGACTAAACCTATAGAGCAGTAGGGAAGTTATCACTTTAAATTATTGCATACCTGTCCTTGTTTCCTTCTATTACGCTTTATTAATTTGTCTCCGACATCGTGAAAATAACCTTGTGTCGCGATATCGTACAGTTCCGCGAGGTTTTTTTCGTTGACAGATGATGACAAAAAGCAATTAGTCAATGCACCTAAAGTTTAAATAATAGATATAGGTTACTTCGTATGCAACCGTGGAACCGGCATTTCTGAGGTGCTCGTTTTGACGAAGTGCCAAGTAGCGTGAAATTACTGGCAACCTCAGGTGTCATGAGGTACGACAAAACATATCGCATTGAGGTTTTAGGATCATTATCCACTAACCTCGTTAACATGGCCATCTGTAATATGAAAGAATTATAAAATTAATGTTTTTGACTTATAAATCTGTCCCTGGTTTCTTTCTGCTGCAAACCAGTGTCCAACATCTGCAGTTCCCCTTCAGATGACAAAGGGAACTGCTGACTTGATAGTCCGCAATCGAATTGATGCGGATGTTCGCGGTCACCGAACTTTGATAGTAGCAGCTTCATATTTGCATTTAAGTCAGTAATAGCTGACGACATCTTCTGCAGCACTGTATGCAACCTATCAAATCTGAAAAGCTTCACTTGATCGTACAGGTGACTTGCTCGGCCGCTAAAGCACTGCCTATACGCTTAGATTCTGATGTTGACGGTGATGTATCTAACTGTGTCGAACTAATTAATTAACATCTAAATAGTAATGAAACGTACTTGGAAATCGGCGAGGTGACGCTGTCAAACAACCGAAATTTTGGATATTGTACGTGGCTATTTCCAGCCTGCATCTCGGCCACATCCATGTCTACTGAATTGTAAAGAAACTCTTCTTTACGCTTCAGTGCACTTCTACGAAATGTTGGCAAGTTAATTTTACTGATCTCTTGGGCTTCTCAGTGTTTATTGGCAAGGTTTTTTCTTCCATTGAACTGTTTTTACGGTAAAGATCCAGTATTTGGAAGGAAACTGACATGTCCTTTGCAGACTGCAGACCATCTATAGTAAATTATAGTTTCTATGTTTGTTACTCACCGAATTCGTGAGTGACTTTACATTTCAGAACTGACCAATCGTCATCTGGATATCGACAAGCTCCGTTGGATAAAGGCAAAGTTCTTTGCCAACAATCCACTGCTTGGCTGCTATAATGAGTTGTTTCGTGCTAGGTACGTCAACAATGACGTATTGTTTGTTAGCGGGCTAAACATAACACAAGAGGTAATGAAATGGTTTATGATACATTCACATAAAAGTATTTAACAATGGAACAATAACTAAATAATGGATACAATTAATGGCTATACATTGACAGTCAATGTCCTTAACCGCTTCCCATGTGTGTTCATGGCTAACTACGGCGCACATAAATATTCCTATATTACTGGATGGGAAAAGATCTTCGAAGTAATTGCGTGGGTTAGTGAAGGACCTAAATTTTAGTAGTCCGTTCTCCCCTATATCAGTGACTAAACCAGGCTTTCCGTTTACTACTACAACATTATCAGGCTTAAATGAAGTTATTTTACTATTCTTAAACATAATTACTTGTTTATTTGAGTCCTCGTTAGCGGCTATTTCGGTAGTATTAATTAAACTGCTAACTTGAAGCCTATTGCAGAAGAACATTTTCTCCGCATAACACTGGGCTGCTTGCTTTGCAACAGCATACCCTCTATGCACAGATTTTTTTATTTGTCTCATAAGACTCAAATAGAAAGGCTGAAAAACGGTCTAAAGGTCCATGTGCACGAACACCGTCAGGAAGGTGCTGTAACAAATGAACATTATAAACCAAGTTTTCAGACCCATAACACCATTCGTATTCTTTAAGAAAGTTCCCTAAATTCATTCTAACGGATTCTACAACGGTATTGTGTAATTTAGGATGTGCAGGCAGATAAACGAATAACGCTAAACGCTTGAAATTAAGATACAAAGGTTGCGGCAATGTGTTTTGCAGAATAACTGGGCCTAATTATAAAAGGAACAACCTACGTTCCGAAGCTTTCCATACCGATACGACGTCTAGTATACGGAAAGCCTGACATTTCCGCGCGTTTCCGCTTTATTTCCTCTGTAATTTCCAACGCATTTTCCCTTTTGTTCGCCTTTATTTCCCCTTTGTTGGTTGATTTGGGAATTACTCTAGCACGAACATTACTAGGTATGGATTATTACCGTGGATCGTTATTGATACGTTTTTATAGACATGTACATGCATCATGCAGACAGCTAAAGTTTGCAGCACAACAAATGTTGTGTGAGGTAAAACTGTCATTTTTGATGTCTATTTTGTTCTAAAGTCAGTACTAACAAACAAACCACAGTGGGTTATTATCTTAAAATCATCGCTTGTTATTGTTTAAATCCCTGTGAATAGGAATTGGTGTCCGAAACGTTCCGCCATTATTGTAATTGTTATCACTGCCTGTACGATATGTATGAAGACAGAACCAATTATGTAGTTGGTGGTTATATCTCAGAAATGCCGAATAAAGTGCTGAGGTCAACCAAAAAATGGTTAAATCATTCTCCTTTGCTTTTCACCATTATATCATCCTCTCAAGGTAAAATAAAAGACGTGATACCATGAAAGACTCATTTGAATGAAATAAACAACATTGGACGTGATATCGTCGTTTTTTTATATTTCACTGTGTACTGGTTTCTAGAAAAACCAAGTTCAAATTTACTATTGATCATTAAGGAACTCCTTCGTTCAATTAGATGGATAGCTTAAACTTCAGTCGAATATTGGCTCTCTAGTGACAATAGTTTTTTTTATTGTAATAGTCTAACATAACTGTTGCTTCACTAACTAAACCACAATGGTTAGCATTTCATTGCTAACATATTTCAGTCAGTCAGTCAGTAACAACGTAGAACTTCGTACGTACGTACGTACGTACATCAGTTCGAGTTGCCACACCACATTAGCACAGAGATGCAGTTGTCGATTCAAATCCCGTAGTGGTAGAGGTGGTAAGAGTATAAGCAGTAATCGGGAAGAATTCAGAAGATTAGAATTTGGGAGAACACAGAGAGTGGATGCACCTGCGCCATTGCAAACGATTTTGAGCCATGTCATTCAGGGTGTCTAACCATATTTACCATATTAACATATTTAATACCAGGCAAACAAAATTATCACAAATGCACACAAAAAATTAACATTATGTTAATCGTGTGCTAAAAAAGAAACCAAGAAACTAGTTTGGGTCAACATATTCATCAGAGTAAACTTTTTGAAGTGTAAATATACTAAACGAAATTCTATTGAATCGATTTAAATATTAAAGTACCATTGGACTCATTAGCTGAGTGGATAACGCGATGGCGTTTGAACCGAATGGTCCTGGGTTCAAGTCTCAGAGTGAACATCAACTCTGAGGTGCAGGTACATCCAACTGACAAGTCCCAAATAGGACGAAACGCGCGTCCTGGATTTCACTGCTAATCACTATCCATCTTTGCTTATAGTACCATTGTACGTTTAAAAAAAACAGACATGAACTTTTAATTTGTGTATATACTAATCACAATTAAATTTCTCTATAACTAAATTCATTTTAGAGTTATCTGTTTATGGTTCAAAGTTTGTATTTATAATACTCAAAAAGGTCTATTTAAAACAAACGTATTATTTTTACCTTGGTATCATGACTAATAAGGTAGGTTCTTGATTAATGTTAACTAGTTCAATGAGCTATTACCATTCGATTCTCGTCAAATAATATGTGAGTTAAAAGAATATAATATTCAATTGAAATTATTAATATTACAATTAAATGATTGTCTGTTCGTTTGGTTAGGTAATGAAGAGAGCAAATTGTCCGGTAAATCATAAATTCTCTCTACTGATATATCTTAATAATTATTCTCTATATAGGTTTATCTGTATGTTTGCCTTCACAAATATCAACATTTGATCAACATAGTGCTACAATCTATTCAGTAACTGGTACATCACGAAATCCATTTAGTGAATATGAAGAAAATTTATCATGTAAAATATCTAAACGTTTTCATTGTCCTGTATTTGTTAGTATTAGTTTACCGTATGAATTTGCTTCTTTATGGAATCATGTCAATGTAATCACACAAAGTACACTTGGTCAAAAAGTAGAATATTGTATATTTGAAAATCTTTCCACTATTGTACTTTCATGATCACTTATGTTCTTTGGTCATGTATATCTATGACAAGTTATGTATGTATTCATTTGTATTTACTGTTCATATGTTGCATTTTGAATTTTATACTCTGTGTTATACGATAATAAGATTAGAATGGCACTGTTTAGTTGCTTAGTTCGGCTTTCAATCAGTTGATCAAAGGTTCGAGACTCACTGTGCTATGATTTAAGCATCGATCAGATGTAGAAACTGGAACGTAGCTACATTGGTCCATACTTTTACATCATATCGCTTCACAGTGGGATGTAATTGTTACGTTGAATACCGAAGTGGTAGTAAAAAGTGACTACGCATTAAAAAATATGATTTTCAAGTAAAGAGTTAATTTGTGGAGTGAAAGGCATGAAGTAACTTTCAAACTGTAGACCTACGGTTACATAGAGAATAAATTGATGTATGACATTCCGACTGGTTTTGAACTATGTCACTTAATATCTCCAACCATTCGTCATGTTAATCTCGTAAACGTTAATCTCCATCTACCAAGTTGCCTCATACCAACAGTTGATGGCTCCATAGACTGATTATACGTTTTGGCATGACCACTCCTAGCTTTCTTCCAATCTATACTACCTCAGATAAAATTGTACGTCAAGGTAGCTGGTGAAAAAGCATGCTTGAGACGTCGGAACCGTCTCAGTCAATAAAGACTCACATTTTCATCAACCAGTTTTCTATTTGTGTCTGACACGCTGGATATAACCTGAACACCATTCACTCAGGTGTCCTAAAATATGCGAGTAATGCTCCGGCGACATGTACAGTCAAATACTTGTAGCTTACGAATGTCTACTACTTTTAAAGGGTAGTTTTTATAGCAATAGACTAAAATAGTTAACTTCTGCACAATATACTTACCTCTTCATTGAAAAATGTACATCTTGGCTACTCCTCAGGTGACACAAGTCGTCAAAAGCTAACATAATTTTTTCTAGCCTATTCCGGGATGTTGTCGGGACTCAGTTCGCTACAGCTGATCAGACTCTGGAGATAAGTGAGGTGATTGATTCACTCAATTGCTCCGACCTGGGCATCAAATTACTATCTCTGCCCCTCAGACACATGCAATAAATATGATTGAAAGCCATATATGCGAAATCGATACACAGTAACTGGTTAACATTAGTTTATTTATTAAGTATTTACAGATCTACAAAATATGGGGCTCGGTTAAATGCATGTTGAAGCAGAAATTCAGCCTTCAATATAAAAAACATCTATAATTGTTTTTATTACATTTAATTTTGGCTATCCTACGTTCATTTTGATTTTTGTAGAGTTTTAGGGTTTGTTTAATTAGGTTGAGCAGAATTTTCGGGTTTGAGTAAGGTTATGAATAGTTACATGGAGTTCTGACACATGTGTAAAGGTTAAACATGCACATCATTGGATATCGGCTTTAAATGCCCCTTATCTGACTCCAATTAGGTCGTATGTATGATTGTTATTGAGGTATACATGTCGAAATATATACCCTGACTATCCTGGTATATAATTATCGACTTAATCCGCGTTAATGAATAACGGAATTAAAATAAGTCAAATACGAGAATGGATTTCGAATACGTGTATTTTGTACAATCTTTAATTCAAACAAACGAGCGAAGGAACGAAGCGAAATAAAATGGTGCGCGGTGGAGAAGGCATGTGAGCCAACTCGATTTAACCAAGTGTTAATCAATATTTATAGTCAAACAAAAAATAAGCTACAGATATGTGATGAGTAGGATAAGATGTACACACACACATACGCTCATATGTAAAGTCAGGGTTGATAAGTGGATAATTTTATATCAGAAGGGGTTTTTGTGGATATTATAGTAATTTCAATGATTGAGTTCATGAGTCGATTGAAGCTAGACCACCATTGAGAACCTGTAAGTATTGGACGGCCGCTTCGTCCTATTGTGAAACTCTTTAGCAGTACATACCAACGATCCCTCTCACGAGATCCGAACCCAGAACCTGTCGATCGCGAACGCTGATCCAAAGTCAAAACGTAACTCAAAAAGAATGGGTAAATTGGCCTGTCCAGAAGGTAGAATAAGTTATATGGGTTTAACATAGTAACTGACACTATACGGCTAAGTGGTCTAGTGATTAGGCGTTTTTGAGCGAGACCGAAGGTCTTGTGTTCGATCCCCGACTGTGGGGTCTAGAACATGTCGGACTAACATTATTTTCACTGGTTGTTCAGTTAAAATTCCTATCATGTTTACACAACTATCAACATATATATGTATAAGTTGAATGAATTTATCTCTTAGATAATAAACTGTTTAAATTCACACATCTGTTACCTCTATAGATTCTTTATGATCGTTTTACATACCACAGATTATTTCTCTTTTAGTTTATGTTAACCTGTACAACAACAATCCCTTAAATTCCTCCTAATGATTTGAAAAAAATAAAGAAACTTCCTTCTTTTCAAGAATCCAGTTAATGAAGTTAGTCAAGTTAATTATCATATTTGGAATAAGAATAGGGTATTTCAAATTGATTTGAAAGATTCCTAGAAACAAAGTTGGTTTCTTTATATTTAAAAAGCAGTTAGTTATATAATATATCCTTATGGGCCAGAGTAATTTTACATTGGTTTTCAGGAGATTCACAATTTCACATGATAATCTGAGCAGTACAACTTAATCCCGGGATTGAGTCAGACACCACTTAGGCTTAAAATTTATAGCCCAAATAGTATGGCTCAATCCCGTTTCGAAAGAGAACCAGACATCATCCCGGCTTACTAAACTTTATAACCCAAGCAGTACAACTTAATCCCGCTTCATAGGAGAACCGGACACTATATAAGCTTTAACGCTACAATCTGAATAGTACAGCTTAATCCTGTGACGCAATCACACAGTTAACAAGCACCCCGGTGAACCAATATTCGAAAAGTACATGTTTTAATTAGTATGTTATCAGGATAGAATCTTGAGAATTAGATACTTCGTAAAAGTTCATATTGGATTATATCGATTCGTTCATTTTCAATCAATCAACGTTAACAGAAGAATCAAGAAGATACTAGAGATTGTTCATGTGAATTTTATACCAACTCTCATGTTTTTTTTTGTTGCTAAGATATCTCCAACTGTTTCAGACTATTAGTATCTGGGTATATCATCTTCAACTTATTCTTTTTCTAGTTGTCAAGCAATGTTGAACAATGAGAAGTTTACTTATCATATTTTTTTAAGAAATATAATTTGTTTATATAAAGAGAAAATTAAACTAAAACATACGATAAACTTATGAAGTCATCAATTACTGGGTTGAATGATTTCAAACCCATATTTAGGATATACAGGATAATTGTAATCTATAGTTGAAGATCTTAGACGGTATACGGCTCCAAAGTTGATCTGATATATATATACTTACGCCTGTTACTCCTAGTGGAGCATAGGGCGCCCACCAGTATTCTCCAACCCACTCTGTCCTGGGCCTTCCTTTCTAATTCCATCCAATTCTTGTTCATTTTTCTCATGTCTTTCTCCATTTCCCGGCGCAATGTGTTCTTTGGCCTTTAGGATTCCATGTGAGGGCTTGTCTTGTGAAGTGGGTGCTTTTCTCAATTTGTGTCCTATCCACTTCCAGCACTTCTTCCTGATTTCTTCCTCTGCTGGGATCTGGTTTGTTCTTTCCCACAGTAGGTTGTTGCTAATAGTGTCTGGTCAATGGATCGGAAGTATTTTGCGTATATATATATTCATTCATTCTATGTCTTCTACATTATTTCCTATTTTTTTCGATTCTAGATTGTTCGACATCTTGGATTTCACTGTTAACCGTTGGCCAAATCTACATAAAGATGTTTGTCAATTTTAAAGACAATCTGTTCAGAATTCACATTTACTAAAAAAAAACAAGACTGAATAGTTATAATCTTGAATATTAACAATGGGTGCATTGAAATCCTTACAACTAAATTATATTCTAAATGTTTACTGTCATTGAATTCAACATATTGGATGATCTGTCTGAGAATCAGTTCATGATCTCGATCAAAAACTTAATAATCTCCACAACCCCTATACTAGTAATCAACATGTGCTCACTAGTGACTAACTTCGTGGAGGAATTCTAGGAGTTCTAGTGAGAAGCTGTGACCAGTGGAGCTAATCCATGTCGGGTAGAAACAGGTATCTACCTCAGTACAATGGAAGATGGTCGCGCAATTTCGTAAATTGGTTGAGGTTAGACACCGACATTATTGGATGCCGACTCAGTGGTCCAGTAGATTAAGCGTTCGAGCGCGAGACCGAAGGCCGTGGGTTCGAATCCCTTCGGTGAGGGATCGTTGATGCGCACTGCCGAGGAGTCCCACAATAGGACGAAATGGCCGTCCAGTGCTTCTAGGTTTCCAATGGTGGTCTAACATCAATTGGTTCATGATCTCAATCAAAAACTTAATAATCTCCACAACCCCTATACTTATAATAATATGGTTGCATTCATTCTTTGTCTTCCCTCAAATTCATAGTTTCACAATTATCTTGGAATTAATTTACGGAATAAAAATGTATTTCTTTTGAAGTCATACTGTAGTGAACAAGAATAAAAGTGAGCATAATCGAATGTATTTGGATACAAAATTACAGAATATCTTAGTAAAATCTGTGAACCATACAGGAAATAATTCATTTGTAAAATGTCAATCAATTATCTCAGACTTGACTGTTCTTTCTGTAAATGTCAATCAATCGTCTGATATTTCATTGTTCTTTTTGTTTCTACGCCAATTATTCTTTGTTCTTTTTAATCTTCTGCCTCCAGACATTTCACTTTCGACTAACGATACTGTTGGGGGGTAATCCAGAAAACTTCTCGCAAAAGCTAAGAAAAGCTCAGCAAATACTAAGAAGCATTTTATTCAACCAGCGTTCACTACAAGTTTAGCCAGAGACATCAAGAAAGTGAAAAGTCACATGTAGAGTTTCTGATTAGCTGATTGCTATATTGCTACTATGTTTAGTAGCACTCCAGAGTTTTCGGGAAACCCAAGGACACCTAAAATACTGTAAAAACCTTATATTTTCTGTACTAAGACGAACCTTTGGAGTAAAGTGCTTCTTGTATATTTTGTGCCTTTTCTCTCGTGTTCAGGTCGCTGTGTAGTTCTAGCTTGGGGGTTACGAGAATAGCTTAGGAACCGAATATAGCGTTCAATTAGCAAGACTTATCAGATACATACTACTTATATTTGTCGAGATCACTAGCACATACCACAATACTATCTAGATTTAATCTGTACTATTACCTCTGATACTACAACAGATACTGATACTGTTCTGGTATCTGTCTTGTTAGTTTAATCCTACTGTGATAGTACAGTATGGCAACTTGGGTCGTTCCATATTTGTACCAGATTCCATATTGATCATGTCTGACTGGAGTAATGAACTATATTTTTTCTAGGTTGTAAGCAATTGTAAGAGAATTTACAAAGTATAGTCAGCTCATATGCAAATAGACTGTATTTGTACCAGCTCCCCCGTTATTTTAATAATAAATAACTGAATGAATCGAAATCTGTGCTATACTGTAATTAAAATAGTGATCTTTGGTACATGATTGAGATCATGAACCGATTGATCTTAGACCACCGTTGGCAACCTGGAAGCACTGGACGGCCATTTCGTCCTATTGTGAGACTCCTCGGCAGTGCGCATCAACGATCCCGAACCCACGGCCTTCGGTCTCGCGCTCGAACGCTTAATCTACTGGACCACTGAGTCGGCATCCAATAGTGTCGGTGTCTAACCTCAACCAATTTACGAAATTGCGCGACCATCTTCCATTGTACTGAGGTAGATACCTGTCTCTACCCGACAAGGTTCATGATCTCAATCAAAAACTTAATAATCTCCACAACCACTATACTGATTATCTTTCGTATAGCCTCATTTATCTCCTTCTGAAGCTCTTCTAGGGCCACTGCTGATCTCAAATCCGGGTAAGGGAGGAGGGTCGGGTGTGGGATCAACATCTCCAACTCGTAGAAAACAACCTTGGTAAAAAAACCACTAACTAGAGTTCCGTTTCATCATTTATGATCAATCATTCTTCCATATTTTATCTGAAAGAAAAACTTATTTTGTTTACATTACACTCATTCATAAAGTTTTTAATCCTGTGAAAAGAAATAGGTGCATTTTTACGTGTTCAATATAGAAAAAAACTATGCTTCACTCGGTCGAAAATCACCTCACTAAAGCATGCTGTGGAGAAACATTAATTCGCGTTTAGATGAATGTTTACAAAGTGGAATAAAATATTATACTACTGAATAATGAATAATAGTAATCTGTATTAATATCAGATTTACGATAGACCATACATATCCTTAACTGCTTACTACCTTAATACACAATACCGTCTGATGTAGAAGTAGATTGGAGCAAAGTTAGCACTAGCTAAACCAAGATAAGTTATTAGTCCATAAAGTGGTTGAATTGTACCCATAAGTTAGATTTATCGGTATTGACTATTGGATTAAAGATCTAGATGATAATCATGGTCAATCAGTTGGAGATTTTAAGTGCTGTTTTAAAGATTACCTTCTTAATGCATAGTCAGATTGAGAATACGTAATCTTGTAGTGTCGGTTATTATGTTAAGCCCATATACCTTAACTCTAGGTTTCGGACAGACCATTTCATTCATTCTACCTGAGTCACATTCTGACCTTGTTATTTATTCGCTTATCAATCTTGACTGTTTTTATATGAGCGCGTTAGTGTGTGTACATTTCCTATCCCATTACTCATCACATGTCTGTAACTTACTTTTGTGTAACTATAAATATTGATTAATGCTTGGTTAAATGGGGGTTGGCTTACCCTCCATCTCCACTCTGCGTCGTTTTTCTTCTCTCTATTCCATTCGCTTTACATACAAAATATATGTATTCAAAAGTCCATTCTCGTTATTTGACTTATTTAATTCCGTTATTGACTAACGCGATTAAAGTCGATGATTATATATGAGGATTAGCGACATATATATTTTAAACAACAATCATCATTACGATCACCTTGGAGTCAGATATCGGGCCACTAAGGTGGAGAGCCCTTTCGAAAACATCGTCCGATCTAAGACGACGACAAAAATAAAGGGCCCCACAACCTGATGTTTGATCCTGTCGTATTATTTTGTTATTATTGAAATTCTCACCTCATTTACAATGATTTTTGAGAAATGTATACTGTAGGAATGATCCAATCAGGATTGAGGATGTAGTTTTTTGATTCATGCTCAGAGTTCAAATCTCGTATATGATGAGATGAGTGTAGAAAATTCATCATTTGCTATTATTGAATAAAAATAATAGTGTTAAGTGTATGAAATGCTTAATTCTGTCTTTTTAGATTGTATATTACAGGAGTAACCTGTAGGAGATATAAATAGACTTAAAAGTTGAATTCATGGGTTGATTAAAGCGAGATCACTAAGGGAAACCTGGAAGTACTGGATGGCCGTTTCATCCTCAGCAGTACATATCCACGATCTCACATTCCGTATTGAAACCCAGGACCTATCAATCTTGTGCATGAACGCCTAACCTTTAAACCACTGAGCCAACCGATATCTAACGTTGTTCATGTCTAACTTCAACAGATCCACAAAATTAGTAGCTTTATTAATTATATTAAATCTGTTTACATATTTCAATCTTATTTTCTTATTGGATAAGAACAATCTAGAAATTGATTACAGCTATCATCCTTAAAAATCATGTAATTCTAACTTGGTTCAACTTTGGGAATATTTTATTCCCCCCCCCTGTTTACGGATCTTTCAGATGATTCGTGTTGTCTTTTTCTTCTTTACTCTGATTTACGTATAAAAGAATTACATTTCACGAATCTCCCCCCTCTCCCTTCCCCCCCTCGCAATATACTTGCAATAATAATAATAAACAGGTAAATAAATAAACATTTTGGTTACTTAATATACATAAAACATGATACAAATAAGTATGAAACATAGTTTCCTTACATTAGTTATATAATACAACTACATTGTATTCTATTTCTTATATAAAATAGTGACTGACTTCAGGAAAAACTCTTGGAGTTCTAGTGAGAAGCCGTTACCAGTGGAGTTCAACCAGATCTGTTGTGAGATAACAACTCACTGAAGACAATGGTGTAAGGTGGCGCAACTTCGTGGATTGGTTGAAGTTAGACATTAACACCGTTGGAAGCCGGCCAGCTCAGTGGTCTAGTCGGCTAAGCGCTTAGCGCGCGAGACTGATATGTTCTGGGTTTAAATCTCGCGGGGTGTGGGATCATGGATGCGCACTGCTGAGGAGTCCCATACTATGACGTAACGGCCGTCCAGTGCTTCCAGGTTTTCCATGGTGGTCTAACTTCAATTGACTCATGATTTCAATCTGTGAAATTTCTAAAACTCTCCACAAACCCCTTCTGAAACAAATTGTTTATCACAGAATACCATTTTTTAAATAAATAAAAAAATAATAAGTAGCCTAATTCAATTTAGTTTATCAATGATCATTTATTACTTCGCTCCCCCCCCTCACTTCTCCCTACACCTTCGCTTTATTCTCTTCAAAAAGAAAAGAAAAACAATTTACTATTTCAGTTAATCTACTTTCAATCAAAGATTACATAACCTTTTAAGCGATAACGAGATAGAGAGAGAGAGGGGGGAGGGGAGAGGGAAAGAGCCAAAAAAAACAAATCATTTGATTTCAGTTTTTTTTCTTTTCAAAAAAAAAATTTTTTTTGTGGTTTTTGAAAACACACTTTATGGATAATAGAAGATGTTAAATAGTCACCAAGGTAGAAAAAAGAACAGTAAATATAATCCATATTAAATAGGACACAGTTTTAGTAAACTATTTATCCATTTATAAAAGAAATCCCTGTTATTATTCTGGTATTACATATTTTTGAATTGTGTGTATGTTTGTGTGTGTGTGTACACACAGAGATGCGCGCGTGTGTGTGCGTGTGTGCGTAAACCTGTACACATGAAATTTTTAGGTATCCATAGTAAGTATCCAAGGCATAGTTTGGGTCAGTTCTAGATTTTAGAAATATGGATAAAATTATAGAAGAATTTATTTGTTTGTTTATGTTTGTATGTGTATGTGTGTGTGTGTAGTTTTAATAGTCATTCTCAATCCTACAAACATAATTTTGGCAATAAACTGTAAAAATTAAAGAAAATTTCATTTGGAGTGAACTAATTCTAAGGGTATCACTTTTAGGAAAGTACTTTTGTTTTAATGAATCGTTTTCATGGATAAACAATCATTGATTATTACGTAATATTAAATCAATACTTGTTTATTTATTTATTTGTTTGTTTGTTTTTTCATACTGCTCATCATTATTTATGAGTAGAATGTAGACTTTATAGTTCACACAGTTATATAATATACCCTTTCGGGGCCAGAGTAATTTTAGATTGGTTTTCACGAGAACCGGACACCATCTGGACTTTCACGTGACAACCCAAACAGTACAGCTCAATCCTGTTTAACAGGAGAGCCAAACACCGTCCAGATTTAAATTTTATAATCCGAGCAGTACAGCTCAATCCCATTTCACAGGAGAACTAGACACCGTATAGGCTTTAACGCTACAATCTGAATAGTATAGCTCAATCCTGTGGCTCAACCACACAGGTATCAAGCACCCTGGTGGACCAGACTTTATAGTACTAGTCTATTATTATTATTATTATTATTAATGACTTTATTCAATGTTATAGTTTATGGTAGAATATAGAATCATCAGCATAAAGTATTTCAATAAGTTTGCTTTTCCTAATTCTTGATCTACCCTGACAATAACATATTGAGTGATCACTAATTAAATGGTAACAGTTCAGGAATTGATTTTTGATACATCACTAGTTACATCACCATTGAATTGTAGCTTCAAGAAAAGAGGTTTCTCACTAGCCATTGATGTCGCTATTTTCTTACTTGTTACACGTAAGTGTTTCTTCAGGAAACCCTGTGAATAACCTAATTCAATCAACATATTATAAAGGTGTTCTAATTCCTTATCAATTGTGTCAACTGAATCTGGATATGTGACTAAGTTTCTCTTATCATGAAGAGGCACAAAGCTTAAAAAATGTCTGTGTATTGACTTGAAGAAGAACTTTCTCTATATACACCTCTGCTGATAGAACCATTTTCTTTTCTATTTAACAAAACGTCAAGGAAATGTAGTTTATTATCTATTTCCTCTTCAAATGTAAATTGAATTGTAGGATGTTTGCTATTAAAATAGTTCTAGGAGTTGTTCTTTTCTAATGTTCTGATTGGCAATGATGAAAGTGTCATCAACGTAATGACAATAGAAATCAAGCAACTGAACCAAAGAGTTAGTGAACACCTCTTTTTGTGGTTAGGAAAAGATAACGTCAAGACAATACGCAGTTCGGTTCTATCACATTTGATCGATAGCGGTCATATAGTGGACAGAAATAAGTCATTTCAAGTAATAGAATATTATTGATTATTCCAGTCTGAGAATTTATTTCATTGTTTTATTTCAATCTGATAATTTGATTGGTTAATTTTAAAAAAATAACCAGTAGACTTTTATATGATTGGTTAATATTTGGCACACATGCACACACACACATATATATATATGTAGCACCATAAGACATCTTTAAATGGACACAAATCTAATTAAAGGAAAAGATTTATTTTTAGTAATCATATCTAAGCTAATTATGTATAGAACTCTGCCTGTAGTTCTTCTAGAACTATTGCCGGTCTTAAATTCGTCTAAAAAAATGTGGTGTGGTGGGCATAAGGTCAGCAATTTCATCTTGTAGAAAACAATCTTGCTATATGAAAAATACCTCTAACCAGTAATCATGTATGTGTGTATGTATGCGATTCTATATGGAGGTGTCATCTCAATTGTGTATGTATTCATTCATTTTTATATATAAAAAAAGGCACGCACAGAGCGGAGGGGGGAGGGAGGACGATGTAATTCAAATTCTTACAATTACAATTGGTGTAATTTCACTAGAGTGCACATTTTTCTACTGTGTATTATCAAATTATTGTAATGTAGTTGTTGAACATGTCTAGATCACCAATCTAAAAAAGTGTATTGTAATAATCAATTATAGGATATTATTGTTCCCTACATTAAAATATGTGCTTCTATGTGTAGTGTGTGTGTGTGTGCGTGCGTGTATACGTATGTCTGTCTGTCTGTCTGTATGTATTAGTCTTAACGACAAATGTATAGGATCATTCATTTTTAATCAAGTTTTAATTGTTTAACTATTTGATCTTGTGTTAGAATTTCACTTTTCAAGTTACTTTCTTCTATCATTATCATTGATCATCATTAATTCTCCTCCTCCTCCTCATCATCATCATAATGGCTACTCGTATACAAGATTTTGGAATTGATGTAGCAATTTCTAGAAAGGTAAATTATTTTCTATCATTATTTATCATTACTTGATATTGTTGTGTTTATTTGAATCATTCAATCGATGTGTTAAGATATTGGAATTGATCAATCTTTCTCTCTTATTGACATATATGTGCCTTGAAATAGCCTTAATTTGCAAGCATGATAATGGATAGCAGTGGGAACCAGGCTATGTGATACTTTGTCCTATTTACGACTTGTCAGCTGAATGTACCTGCATCTCAGAGTTGATGTTCACTCTGTTGTATTAACTTGAATTTAATATGGTTTGCTTCAGTTACCATCATGTTGATGTGCACTAACGGTATTGGGTTTCAGTTTCTAGAGTGAATATTACTCTAGGACATGATTAGTACATCCAATTGACAAGTCCAAAATGAAACGAAATGCTCATCCTGTATTCCACTGTTATCCACTATTCATTTTTTCTCTATAATTATTTGATGTAATATATATTCTTTGTGTATTTTATATTTCTTTTCTCGTTTATAATCAGTAATATATACGGATCCCATAAAAAAAGTAGTCTTTGCTTATTGGGAAATGTAATTCAATGGATGATCATACATTATGTACTCTCTCTATGTATATAGTTGTGTTTAATGTTTAAAACCATTTGATTTCAGAGGTATTCAGTTATGGGTTTAAACATATGAATAGTGTAAATCAGTTGATAAGGTTGGGAATCTTCATCGACTGAGGTAGTTGGGTCAAGTGTTACGTATGCCTGAACTCCGATTACCATGACGTGCAATACTGATTAGTATTGGAGATGGATGGAAGAAACTTAGGAGTGACCAAACCACAACATGGCATCAGTGATTGAAGTCACTAACTGTTAGTCTTAGCCATGTTGGTCAATGTAGACTACTTGGTTGTGGTTCGCGTGACTATCGTAACCAATGAGTGGAGACTCTTGGTGATATGGCTCAGAATCGATCACAATGGTGTAGCTGTATACATTCTTTGTCTTCCCTTAAACTATGAGATTAAATTTGCTTTATATCTTACATTCTACCAATTAATTCTTTCTTCCTGTGTTATATCTTTATACACAACGCTTCTTTTATATATTACTACCATTAAAGTTACTATTATGAATTTGGCGATCATCTTGTTGTGCTAATGAGGTATAGCAACTTTGACCGATGCTTATTTGTCCCTGGTCCTACGTTGTAGCTGACTGACTGACTGACTTAGGAAAAAAACACATCTGAATTGTAGGAAATGGGTAGATTAATTAAATCACCATGTAATTCGAGTATTGATCTTCTTTACATTATTTAAATAGTTTCAATATTCTAATATGAACAATGATAGATTATGAATTGTATAGTATCTGAGTTCGATTCAATTATATGGAGTTATGGGCCCATATTATTATACAATCCAAAAATAGTAACGAAATCAGCTATTCAGTGTAATGAATGAACAAGTAGATGAAAATGGGATATTCTGAAATGTATCCTTCAACTAGTTAGTACAAATATGCTTCTAATATACAATTCGTGGATTGGTTGAAAGTTAGACATTAGCACCGAGTCAGTGGTCTAGTGACTAAGCGCTCTCGCACGAGACCTGTAGGTTCTGAGTTCGAACCACGCGAGGCGGGATCGTGGATCTGCACTTCCACGGAGGAGTCCTATACTAAAGCAAAGCAGCCATTCAGTGCTTTCAGCTTTTTTATGGTAGTCTAGCTTCAATTGATTCATGAATTCAACTATTAAATTATAAATTACTTGATTTGTGCTATTTTGACATTGTTCTAAGTTGATACATCTACTTAACTGTTGTCATATCATTCTCTATCTGGAAATCCCTGTTAAATCTATTTCGTAAACTCTGTAACAAGAATATTTTAAATGTCAGAAGGGGTTTTGTTGAGATTTTAGAAATTTTCACTGATTGAAGTCAATTGAAGCTAGACCACCATGGCAAACCTGGAAGCACTGGACGGCCGTTTCGTCCCAGTGTGGCACCTCTCAGCAGTGCGCATCCACGATCCCGCACCCCGCGGGATTCGAGCCCAGGGCCTATCAGTCTCGTTCCAGGCGCTTAACCTGTAGACCACTGAGCCGGCATCCAGCGGTGTTAATGTCTAACTTCAACCAATGCACAAAGTTGGGCCACCGTACATCATTGTCTTCAGTGAGCTGATATCTCATAACAGACCTGGTTGAACTTCACTGGTAACGGCTTCTCACTAGAACTCCAGGAGTATCTCTTGAAGTCAGTCACTAGTGAGCAGATGTGTATATAACGTGATATTCTTTATGTTGTACTATAAACTTATATACATGGATCTAATCAAGTGAGTCTTAAGTTCAAGAAAGTACCCGACTGATTATCTTGGGTTCTAAAACAAGAAGATTGGTAATATGTGATAAGTATTGTATGGGTAGTTATTAATGTGATGTATGTTATTTATATTGACAGACGAAATCTATATTTTATTATTAACTATCTAGAAACTACTTAACACATTGAAATTGAGTAGTGTTGAAGTTTGAATCACATCAGGATGTGTATATATCTAGTTGATGTATCAGAAAGATTAAATGGTCATTTTCACTTATTCACTTAGTGATTGTTTAAAATGTCATCAACTTTTAAGTTCAGATCATAATGAAACATCCATTTGACTGGGTAGTGTGATGGCAGAGTATAATCTATACAGTTTGGAAATATGAATAATAAAGGAAAGTCAACGCTTCATCTAGTAAATCCACTTTTTAAGTATGTGGTTATATGAAGGTTGTTGAATTTGCAGTTGCACATCATGGACTAACCTCATTTAAACAAGCATTAGCAACCTTTTCGTTCTATTATAGAACTCCTAACTAGTGTAAACCTTGAAAGCCTCCACGGCTCGAAGTCTAAACCCTGGTTGTGATATGTGTGTTGAAATATGAGCAATCCCAAGTTATGACGCAATATTGAGGCATATTCAGGAATATGAAGTCAAAAAAGGACTATAGGTCATCATTTATTACAAGATAGACATTAACATTAATTAACAAAGACCAGGAACTTGAAATCTTCCTGGTATATATATACATATATATTGTTTTTCTACGGCTGTTACCCCTCGTGGAGGAGCATAGGTCACTCACCAGTATTCTCCATCCAACTCTGTCATGGACAATTCATTTCCAGTTGTTTCTAGTAGGTATTCATTCTTTTCTTGTCTGCTTACAATCCCCGACATAGTGTGTTCTTTGACCTTCCTCTTTTCCGTTTTTATTCAGGATTCCAAGTTCATGTTTGACTCGTGATGCAGTTTGATGATTTCCGTAATGTATATCCTGTGCACTTTCAATATTTTTTCCTAATTTCCTCCTCAGCTAGAAGTTGATTTGTTCTCTCCCATAGTAGGCTGTTGCGGATGATGATATCCGATCAACGATCTGATTACATATTGTATATAACTGCATAGTTTTTACTAGTAAATGTCAATTTTTCTCATTTTCATTTCGAAAGTTAAGTTATTACACAAATGTGTATTCATAGAGTATAAATGATTGAAATGGAGTTCTTAGTAGAAATTGTATAATCTTATATGCAGTAACTGATGCAGATGTGAAAGCGCGTATCGGTAAAGCAAGAGCAGTGTATTTACAACTGAAGGACATCTGGAACTCAAAACAACTGTCAACCAACATCAAGGTCAGGATTTTCAATACAAATGTCAAGACAGTTCTACTGTATGGGGCGGAAACTCGGAGAACTACGAAAGCCATCATCCAGAAAATACGAGTGTTCATTAAAAGATGTCTACGCAAAATACTTCGGGTCCGTTGGCCAGACACTATTAGATACAACCAACTGTGGGAAAGAAAAACCAGGAAGAAATCAGGAAGAAGTGCTGGAAGTGGATAGGACATACATTGAGGAAAGCACCCAACTACGTCACAAGACAAGCCCTCACATGGAATCCTCAAGGTCAAAGGAGGAGAGGAAGACCAAAGAACACGTTCCGCTGAGAAATGGAGACAGACATGAAAAGAATGAACAAGAATTGGATGGAACTAGAAAAGAAGGCCCAGGACAGAGTGGGTTGTAGGATGCTGGTTGGTGGCCTATGCTGCATTTTGAGTAACAGGCGTAAGTAAGTAAGTATATGCAGCAATGTAATACTAAACGAATGGTGTAAAATGTTTGAAAATGTTGAATATTTTCATTTGTATTGAACATTAAAAAAGTAATGATTGTTCTTATATACTGTGAACTAATGAACTCGTCATTTAAACGATTTCTGACTGACTCAGTATTCCTTACTTCTGTTATCTCTCATAGAGGAGTATAGACATCTCACTATCACTCTTAATCTATCAGACATTAATTTATATTTTATTAATTTGTTTATTTACTTTAAAAAACGTGTTCAGAGAACAAAACTCCACCAAAATCATGACAAATATCATTTACATTTGATAAGGAAACATTCTACGGGAATAGAACCGGTGAGACTCTAATTTATGGACGAGCCAATCAGAGGCTTCTTTTTTTAGAGATTTCAAGGTTACAGCGCGAACTTCAGTGCTTAATGCTAACGTACGATCGATTCACAGAGGAATTCATTCGTCGTCTATAAATTAGAGTCTCGCCATAGAATGAATGGATCTATTTAACTTGTTGAATCATTGAAAAGAAATACATTTCAATATAGAATTAACACTGATGATGAAGAATTCAACTTTAAGAATGTAACATTATCACAATACGATTTATTCAAGTTACAAATTTCCCTCAATTTTTTGTTTGTATTTTTAATGTATCATGTTTCAGTTGAATAGTAGATATGATCCAGATGCAGAACGTCAAGTGATGGGATGGATACAACAATTAACTGGACAAAATATTCCTCTTGGACGTGAAAATGTTCAAAGAACATTAAAAAATGGTCAAATACTTGTTGAGTAAGGAAGAATGGGTTTATTGTTGTTGTTGTTGTTATCACTGTATACTTATTAGGAATTACATCAAATTACTTATGATGTAACAGATAGACTGATAATTAAATTTAATTCCTTAATCATGTATATATATTCAATTAGTTGACCTATTGTTCTTCTCTTAACAATAAAGTTGTTATGATATTTGTCAATGTAAGGTCTTATAAATATAGTGATCTTGAGTGCTGTTAGAGGTATGAGGGCGATTATCACTTCCCGGTTGCCCACACCGTGGAAGGGTTCTTCTGGAGGTTCCTGAAAAGGAAATTGGATTAGAGGTGGTCTTAGTGACCTGAGAACGTGACCGCAGTGCCCAAGGGACGACTGCTTGAGGTCGATCACACACGACCTTTTTATGGGTAATTTTTGTGTTAGCTCCGTACTTGTTGAGACCTTACTGCCGGAGACGGATATCCGTGAGATAGGGTGAGGTGTGGACTTTTAGGGTCGACCTTTTCTAACCCCACCCTCCTCGTGGGAAGGCAGCATCGCTGTCATGCTGGTTGTCTAAAGGGAACATCTTACTACTGTCACACCTCTGTACAGTCAGCAGTACGACTTCGCCTTCGAACCTTGGGTTTGTTGCTTTTATTCTTACCGCTCCTCAACCGACCTGTCTGACATGGTAGGACCTTGAGGAACGGTTGTTCCAGTCAGTATAGCTCGGCCACGTCATCACGATAGGGGAGCCCGACCACCACGTCGAGGTAGTAACAACGGTCGGGAAGTACGGGCCCAACCGAGACTCGAACCCGGGACCACTCGCACCCGGAGCGAGTATCATACCCCTAGACCACTAGGCGAATGTAAGGTAGTGGTTGGAGATAGTCAATATGAATTCCCTAAACCCGAGTTTCGTTCTATTTGGCACTTATCAGCAAGGTGTACATGTAATCTTGAGGGAACTGATGTTCCCTGACGGATTTGATCATATGTCACTCAGATTCACAGTAAGAGATGTTACCATTGAGTTGTCCAGATCGCGACTGACCTCCTGTAGGACTGAGATGTATTCAGTGGGTGGTGTTTATCGTGGAATTTCTTTCCATTATGTTTTTGTTCAATTAAGTGTTGTGATATTATCGTCCATATTAATGATCATTATTTCTGCCTGTTATTTAAACGATCAACTAAGTCTATCAAACTCTGAATGTTATTCAACACTGTGAGTTGTTCTGACCTTGGTTCAGCCTTACTTTATTGGATTGTTGTTACGAGTTAATGGCACTTAATGGTATAATGTGACTGACTGACAGCTTTTGATCAGCCGAAAGAATATTAGATGATGGAATACCTGTCAACAGAGTATATTGCTTTTCACAGTAAGGATACATACTTCTGTCTAAAAACAAACGCGATTAGATGTTACAAGAGCTTTGAATATCGCCTGTGTTGGCAAACTCAATTCTCATTCACGTAAAGTAGGATCCAAATTTTGGTATCCTAGTACAATTGAACAGTGTAACAATATGTGGTCAAATACAACATATATGTAAGCGATTGGAATCACTACGTTTGTTGTAGGTTAGTTCGTAGGAAACTGCCAGAAGTTCTAGTGAGAAATCGTAACTGGTGAAGTCCAGATGTGTCTGGAATGAAACAGTCCTCACAAATGATTGTCACGCTATATCACAAACTAAGTGAACTTATGAAAATGATTCACTGGATTCTAACTCAGTAACTTTATTATTAAACGCCCGTACTGATAACTGAAGGTTTAAGATTCAGTGCTCTGTGTGGTCATGGATATGCATTGTTGAGGGATACAGTGTTTTCCTCTCATCAATCGAGATCATTCTGTGACAAACATCACCTTATTTATTTTAGTGTACATGGTTTGTTTGGATGATTTATTTATTATGTGTTGACAACAAATTGACAACTATTGAAAAGCAATTCAATACTGCATAGTTACTTCGTTCTAGTATTCAGTTTAAATCATTGATACATGGATACAATTCTATATACGATTGAACTTAGAATTTTTAAGTCTCTGGGTTTGCATAATACCTTTATACAGTTGAATAAGAATGCAATGGTACAGTTGAAGTTGACCCAAAAATCGATATTAGGAGCAGGTGAAGTTGTCAAAGAAACAATTATTTTTACTTCACTTCTATAATGATACATTAATATCATGTAAATGCAACCTGTTTCTACTGGTCATTTTGTTTTGTATAATACGATAGTTGCTAAGTTGTCATTACTTGTGACATAAAAACTGTCTTAAAAAGTCTTTGTGTTCTCTGTTCTTAGTCGTGTAATGTTGTCATAATTAAAGTGCCATTGTGCTAGAGTTGTCTAAATGTAGTAGGTTATCGTCCGTAATTTAAATTTAACTAATTACACCAGGTGCACATTTTGACCTTCAGTCAAATGATGATATCTTTACTGACTATTGGGTTGTCAGTTTTCGTTGAATATACTAGAAAAGACTGGTAGAAGTAGCTTCTTTATAGAATATCATGATCTCTTTCAACAAAACTAAAGATGAATCAGTCAGTCAACTAGTCACTTTAAGTAGTGATGGTTGGTGGGTAGCAGTGGAGTCCAGGTCACTGACGAGTCCCAAGTAGGACGAAGCGCACGTCCTGGATATCACTGCTAACTACCATCTATCCATCACTGCTTTAATGCTTTTGATTTATTGGTAATATCAAGGCAGTCCGCACAGAATACACATATACCAAAAAGAGACTGATCATTCTCAATATTAAACATTAATGGGAAGATCCAAACAACGAATATGAATGAAAAGTAGCCTGTCGGTCATTTTGTTAATTTTTTGACCAATAGAACATGTTACAATTAAAATCAAATGAACTATGAATTTTTGATTGAGATCATGGACCGATTGATGTTAGAACACTATTGAAAACCAGGAAGCACTTGACGGCTATTTCGTTCTATTGTGAGACTCCTCAGCGGTACGCATCTACGATCCCGCCCCCTCGAAATTCGAATCCAGGACTTTCGGTCCCACGCTCGAACGCTTAACCTCTAGACCACTAAGCTGGCCGGCATCTAACGGTGTTAATGTTTTATTTCAACCGATCCATATTCTATTGTACTAAGGTAGATACCTGTCTCCATGTCATTACATAGAGATTGTACTTTCACTACTACTATTATTATTATTACTTTCTCTTCTAACCATTCCATTTACAGACTTATCAATGCTGTATATGAACGTACACCGAATTTACCACCAAAAGCTCAAACAATACGTAGACCAATAAATGCAAACACAGGAACTGCACCATTTAAACAAGTGAGAAATTTTTCTGACTAGTATTGTTAATAGTTTAGTTTATATTTTGACCATCATCGAAAACTAAGAAGCACTAGATGGCCGTTTAGTTCTAGTATGGGACTCCTCAGCAGTGCACATTCATGATTCCACATGCGGGAATCGAACCCAGGACTTTCAGTCTCGCATGTGAACGCCTAATCTCTAGATCACTGAGCCGGTGTATAACGGTGATAATGTATAACTTTAACCGACCCAAATTCAACACCGTTAGATGTCGGCTCAATGGTTTGGAGGTTAAGAGTTCACACGCGAGAGAGAAGATCATTTGTTTGAGTCCCGCATGTGGGATTGTAGATGTGCACTGCTGAAGAGTCCCACACTAGGATGAAATGGCTACCCGGTACTCTCATTTTTTTAAAATGGTGGTCTAGTTTAGATCGACTCATGAATCCAACTATTAAATTACTAGTTTAGGGGTTGTGGAGATTGTTAAGTTTTTGATTGAGATCGTGAACCAATTGATGTTAAACCACCATTGAAAACCTGGAGGCACTGGACGGCCATTTCGTTCTATTGTGGGACTCCTCAGCAGTGCGCAAACACGGTCCCGCTCGCGGGATTCGAACCCAGAGCCTTCAGTCTCGCGCGCGAACGCTTAACCTACTGGACCACTGAGCCAGCATTCAATGGTGTTAATGTCTAACCTCAACCAATCCACGAAGTTGCGTGCTCTCCACAATCTCCATAAAAACACTCAAACTGATGATATTCATATTATCATAAATTTAAATGTGGTTATGAAAATACAGTCGTAAATTATCATTTTCAAAGTGAGTAAAATTTATTGATAAGACATTGAACTTTAATTTCTCTAATCAGAATTCCCCTGAAGGTGGATAGTTTATTTTTAAAACTTATTTGTTTTGGATAACACTGTCAACATGTACTTCCAAGAGAAGTAAGCCGTCAGGACTTCTTTAAAATTTCATTGAAATCATTCACTGATCAATATTAGATCACCACTGAAAGACTGGAATCATTGACTGGCTGTTTTATCATAGTGTGGAACTCTTAAGCGGTGCATACATACGATCCCACACTCAGGAATCGAATCTGGGACTTACGGTCCTCTATAATTGACTAATAGCTTGTTATGTTGACCTGCAATTCTATTTGGTTACTGATTATAATTGCTGTATTGTATATCTATTTTGATTGTTTTCACTGCTGATATGATCTCTGATCTTATTAGGTGTTTTTCCTTCCCCTGATTAATTAATTGATTAAGTCACTATCCATATGCCTATTGATTAATGCTTGACCTAAGTCTCAGACTTTTAAATATTCTCTGTATTTCTTTGTATTTCCTGTCCAACATTTTGACTGTTGCTCGCTAGAGCTTATGTTCCCAATCCTTCATGTCGCATTGATATAAGTGATGTGATACCATAGTGTTTAGCAGTTGACTAATGTTCATGTAGATGTAAACAAAGCAGGCGGTTACTTTGTTCTTTGTATTCTTTAACCCATTTGCTTCAATTTTTATCTTCTAGGTGATGTTTACTTTATCTTTGTTTGTTGTTATTACCTTTATTTTGCATAATACACCTAGATACATTATTACTGTATTATCAGTGTCCAAAATTATATGATGAAAAAGCATTAAACGTAATTTAAAATGCTATTTAAACAAACATTACATTCATATCAGAAGGGTTTTTGTGGATATTATGGTAATTTCAGTAGTTGAGATCATGATTCAACTGAAGCTAGACCATCATGGAAAACCTGGACGCACTAAACGGCACATTGTTGAAGAGTCCCACATTAGGACGAAATGGCCGTCCAGTGTTTCCAGGTTTCCCATGGTGGTCTAGCTTCAATTGACTTATGATCTCAAACATTGAAACATTAGATTGTTAATGATATCATAAACTGAATAGCCATTGAATAGACGGATGTACTTGACAGCTATTTTGTCCCAGTATGGGACTCCATAGAGAGGATCAAGCTCAGGACCTTCGGTTTTACGTACGAACGCCTAACTATCAGGTCAAAAAGTTCCTCAAAGAAGAAATGATACTTTAAACATAATCTCACTAAAAGTGGCTAAAAGCGAAGCAAATAGTACATAATTTATTAGGAAGAATTAAGGAATAGTCAAACGTAATACAATAGTTAGTACGTTTGCTGGAATATAATAATGAGGTGAATATAGAAACACAATAATACAGCTATCTAATAATTATACAGTGAAACTAGTCTCAAGCCTTACACTTTCTTCAATATTTCTCTCTATCATAAAAGTTTTGAAGAATATTTAAAGTTTCATATCACAGATTAAATGTAACTAGATTTCATAGGACAGTTGTATCATAGGTCGATTAGGTGCGTTCATCACGGATTCGATGAGCCAGTTGTTTGTCCTTTGGTATAATAGTGACATGTTTGATATGGATGGCACACAAGTTAGTGTCTTCGAAAGAGCCAACAAGGTAGGCTTCGCTTGCCTCCTGAAGGGCAGAAACTGTAGAACTTTGGAAACGTAGGTCGGTCTTGAAGTCTTGCTCAATATCCCAAACCAAACAATGGAAGGGTAGTTTGCGTATGAGTAGCTTGATGGACTTTTGCTAACGATGAATCTCATGTAGGGCAACTGTTCCCGGACGATAACGATGAGGTTTCTTAACATCACCAGTAGCTGGTGCACTTTTACATGCTGCTTTAGTAGCTAACTGTTTCCTGGTTGCCTTCTCACCAGTACTTTTACGAGCAGTGTGCATGCCATAAATGTGAACAACCCGAAAGGACTGAACAACTGTTTTATCATAGTAATAGGATATGTCAGTAACAGTGTACATTCACGATCCCACAAGGGATTGAATACAATATTATGTTGATAGATTATGAATTGACACTACCATTTGTTAACTTTTTGCAGTACTGTAATGAATAAGAACATAAAGCAGGGATAATCGAATGTATTTGAATACAACATTACAGAATCTCTTAGTAAAATCTGAGAACCATACAGTAAATCCTTCATTTGCAGAATGTCAATCAATCGTCTCAGACTTCACTGTTCCTTCATTTCCACAGCAATCATTCTGTGTTCTCGTTTGCTTTTCTTCGATCTTCTTAACATTTTGCCTCCAGACGTTTCATATTCGATTGGTGATGTATACGACTTATATCTGTCAACATTAGTAGGAAACACTACAGTAACAATGTAAGAGCTAAAGTGTTGAGAGGAACAACCTAAGACTACTACTATATTAGAGAGAAACTTTACAGTGTATTATTTTATTGTCAAGTTGTATACAGGTGAAGGATAAGGCTTAAAATGATAACTTTTAAGAAGATTACAATTTAACATATAACACTTACACACAAAATGGAGAGGAGAAATGACTGAAATCTTCTAATTACGAAGTATTCAATGAAGGTTGTCGATATCTTTAGTAAATTAGTTTTATTCTTAAATCTGTCACATTAGATACCAGCATGACATGGCGATATAGAGTGTTCATCTTATATACCAATGTAGTTTTGTCTTATCAGTTCGAGTTGCCATACCACATTAGCACAGAGATGCAGTTGTCCATCCGAATCCCGTAGTGGTAGATGCAGTAAGAGTATAAGAAGTAATCGGAAACAGAACGGTTTGAAGATGTTATTCAAGGAGTATAATCCAGTGAAATAAATTTGGGAAGAGAAAAAAAGAGACAAGGAGGATAAAGGAGATTAGAATTTGGTAGAACACAAAGAATGTATGCACCCGCGCACACCATTGCAAACGATTTTGAGCCATGTCATTCAAGGTCTCTAACCATCGGCTTCTATCATCTCGCGGATCCTTACCAGGTGGTCTACACCTACCAACATGACTCAGTCTACTTGTTAGTGACTTAATGAACTTGTGCCATGTTTTGGTCTGGTCGCCCCTACCTTTCTTCCAACCTACTCCTACACCATAAAATATCGCACGTTGGGGCAGTCGGTCGTTGGGCATACGTAACACGTGTCCCAGCCATCTCAACTGATCAAGTTTCACTACTTCGTCAATTGACTCGCCATTTTTACCTAGCACCCGTTTCCTAACAACTGCATTACTTACTCGATGGTCGTCTCAGGATATACGAGCAATGTTTCGAAGACACCTATGATCGAATACTAGTAACCTACGAATATCCAGTACTCTTACCAGCCATGTTTCACTGCCATAAAGAAGGACAGAACGAACTGTTGCGCAGTAAACACGTCCTTTAGTTGGTAGACGGATATCTCGCCTACGCCATAAATGACGCAAGTTGGTAAAAGCTAGTCGAGCCTTCTGTATCCGTGCTGAGATTTCGTCACACACCAGACTACAAAGGTTCATGAGACTACCGAGATAAGTGAAGCGGTCGCCACGCTCAATTACTTCATTAGTTCATATGTCGATGCAACCCAATCCTGAAGTAACATTTTGCATTTCGAGGGAGAGAATCGCTTGCCGAACATGCTTGTATTGTTGCTTAGAGTGGTCAGAAGATTCTGCATTTTGTCAGCGTCTTCAGCAAATAGAACTATGTCATCGGTATATTCTAAGTCAATAAGTGAATCTCCCGGTAGAAGTTCAACTCCTGGAAATTTAGATGAGTAAAGTGTTATCTCTAAAAGCACATCTACGATAAAGTTAAACAAGAATGGAGAGAGTGGCAGCTACGGTCGAGCTTGAAACCAGTCACTATTAAGTATATGTTATTTAGTATCAGAACAGATTTTTATAGAGATTGAACAGGTCATCTATATATATATATATATGAATGTTACATAACATAAATTCCAATTCCAATATCATTAATAATCAGACAAATTGAACATTCACTTATAACCTACATAGCAGTACAAATCCGTGCTAAAATTTAGGTCAAATACATTTCCTTCAAATGATTCCTACAATTCTATACATGTAATGATAAGGATTGAATTACATTTATGTAATACCAGTTCACATTATAGTTTAATACATACAACCTATCATAGATGTACCTAAAAGACATATGGTGTATGAAGAACTAGAACTATCTATTCTAGTGTGCATTACTACACTCTATATAATCATAACCTATCTAAATGAATGATACCAATGAAAGTAGGTAATCAATGAGTGTCATTATTGAATTTATCTTTGGTTATTATTATTATCAGCTATTTAATACAGAATCATAGAATGAATGTATATCATGGTAACATCTATCCCATTTTCTCCCTTCAATTCTGTTAGGGTATAAAACTATAATGATGGAAATTAGTGCATAGAAGGTATACTTAGTCCTGTAAATAAATCAAAAGTAATACTTTGTCTTATTATTATCACTATAGAAATGCATATAAATGTGTGTGTGTGTGTGTGTGCGCGTAGATATATGTCAGAAAATGCAGTTACATAATCATCCATACACACAAACACCTCTCCCCCCTCTCTCTCTCTCTATATATATATATATACACATATGCACAATATATCCCTTGGTGTAAACGATAATTCATTTATTTTTCTCTTCATTCCAATACAAATCTCTTTTTTTGAAAAAAAAATATAGGAGATTTGTGTTGGCAACTAATATGAAAGTTAGGTAGATGCTGGGGTTTTTTTTGTTTTACTTTTCATAGAAGAAAAATACTTTTAATCATAAACAAACTAAACATAGAAACTGAAAGAAAAAAAATTAATGTGAAAATCTTTCGGATCTTGGCTTCTTTTTCTTTTTTTTTTTTACAAAAAATCTTTATTTGTTATTATTTTGGATACATTTTTGTGTATTCACTTAGCAACCAGTTAGTAAATAAAATGATTTATTTAAGATTAGAAATTGTTGTTAGTTGAAGAGCTGTTTTGTATCGGTATGAGACACCCCTAAATGTTTTGGTACGGCCAAAGGTGGGGAGAGTCCACTCTTCCTTTCCAAATGCTCTCACATGGCCATGTGTGAAGTGAAGTATTCAAATTTCTCCACTTCTACCTGAAGTTTGTTCTGCTGATGTTGTTCAGAAGAACAATGAAAGCTTCACCAACAAACCATAGAGCTCTGAGAACAGAACTTCATCAAAATCATCCATCTGAACTAAAAATCTTTCCCACCATCTCAATTATCTCTTTTATATATTAATTCTTATTTACAGATGGAGAATATTCAACGATTTCTTGATTTATCCGAAGCATATGGTGTACCACGTGAATGTTTATTTCAAACTGTTGATTTATTTGAAGCAAGAAACATGGCACAAGTATTAGCTACTCTATTACAATTAGGAACTGAAGTAGGTTTCCACTTTTTTTGGATTAGTTAATGCATTGAACATCATTGTCACTCTTATGTGCAACCTCTTAGAAGTATGTATTCATGATCTCTTCAAATAATGAACACCGAGGAGCTTTATTCTTTTTCAGTTTAGGTGTTGTGGAGATTGTCAAGTTTTTGAGTGAAATCATGAGTCAGTTGAAGCTAGACCACCATGGAAAACCTGGAAGCACTGGACGGCCGTTTCGTCCTATTGTGAGACTCCTCATCAGTGTGTATCCACGATCTCGCCCCCCCCCGAGAGATTCGAACCCAGGACCTATCAGTCTTTTTGATAAAAACTTAATTTCTCTCAATATCTTTACTGTATTATCCTCAAATTTGATGTATATTGTTACAGATATTTTGTTGTGACTATACTTTATGGACAAACTAATCAGATTTGAAATAACGGGTCTTGGATTTTGTCGAGAAATTCATCCATTTTATTTGGCTAAATAACGTTTTGGCAATCTAGTTGATGTCGGTTCATGATGAAAACTTTGAAATTAATTCTTAACCTTAACCATGAATCATAATCCTAATTCCCCATAGTGGTTTATAATCTTCATTTGGTTCTAGTTATGAGGTGGATATTCCGTATACCTAAATTAGGGGTTGCTCTGGTTGTCAGATGGGGCATCAACCTCGTGACTTCCAAAGGAACTCGACTTTCACTATGGGGTGTCATAACTCTTCTAAATGTAGATGTTTTAACACCCAGGGCAGAGTTTAAATGGTTTGAATTATTGTTAGCGTTTTTTCAGCAAGTTAGTTTTCTACGGGATGGGGTGGCTAACCCCGTGCCTAACCCTTCTCCTTTACCCGGGCTTGGGACCGGCAGTAACTTTAGAAGAGCTACAGGAGGAGTTTAACTACGTGTACTTACTTTAATAAAATGTATGCAATCGGTTGCGAATCTAATTCCAGTTAAACACCACCACCACAACCACAATGGTTTTTTATATTTCCCCCCTCCCTACTATAATCTTTAAAGAAATGAGAGGGATTCACTATGTAATTCACATATCAAATATAATCACTAATAAACAGGGATATAATGGAAGGAAAGAGTAATGATAAACACTTATTGATCAATATGAATGGTAACTAATTATTGTTAGAAAACAGGGAGTTTTGTTCTCTAAGCTGGATGTTTTGATCATGGAGCTTTCATTGTTCTTCTGAACAACATCATCAATACAAACTTCAGATAGAAGACTTCTCTCTTGAATTTTGTTTATAATTGAACTGAGAATTCTTTATTATAGACAATTATTTGTTATTTGTTCTTATGTATAGTGTCAACGTAATGGATTTCAAGGTCCTGTTTGTGGACCAAAACCTACTTATTCACAACCACGTCAATGGACAGAAGAGAAATTACGTGCTGGTGAAGGTATTATTGGTTTACAAGCTGGAACAAATAAATTAGCATCACAAAAAGGAATGTCATTTGGTGCTCAACGTCATATTGCTGATATACGATGTGATGATATGACACCAGAAGGTAATCAATTAAATCTAGTTTATATTCAGTAAATCATTGGGAGTTTGAGGAAACTAAAATGTGATTGGTTATTAAGTGAAGACTGACAGGCATAATCTTACTAATCTTTTAGTGTGATTGCATTTTCTATAATGGACTTCTACTCTGAACTTGGTTGTGTATAGTAATTGTGTAGAGGAAGGTATGTTCTGGCTCTCTATACTTGGTTATGAATCGTATATCTGATATAATATGGACTTAGTGTATGAGCAACGTCCTAATCAAATGATCCAGTTTAGTGGTAATCTAATTTCGAGCGTGTAGTGACCTACTTTTACCAAGAGAACGCGATTGATCTAATGGAAACAATCATCATTATAACCAATTGTACCAGTGTTTGTTTTATTGTGCTAGAGACAGCCATATTACTCCTCCTCCATTACTCTCCATTACTTTTTCCGCAGATTATAACCTCGTATGTTCGTACTCTTGTCCGCTGATTCCACGCGTACTTCCCAATTGAAGCGTGGAGTCGAGTCGTGATTGACTATGAACACCACTACAAGAAGACTACGTGCCGGTTAACCGATAAAATCCCCCGTAAGCCAAATATCAGAAGGCAGTTGATGGCTGTAGTCGAGATGTATTTGTTGGCGATCTCGTGGTATTGAAAGGATACCAAGATCGTGCCAAAGGAGTACAAGCGTGGTTACCGAGCGTAACAGAACCCGTGCAATGTCACAATCGATAGATAATGGAGCAGTAATATGGCTGTCTTTAGCACAGTAAAACAAACACTGGTACAATTGGTTATAATGATGATTGTTTCCATTAAATCAATCGCGTTCTCTTGGTAAAAGTAGGTCACTACAAGCATATGATGTGTTATCATATTATAGTATCATATTACGGTAAATGAAAATATTTTCATCCTGTCGTTATATCATAACTAATAACGATTGTTACTAGTTGAATTCATGAGTCAGTTAAAGCTAGACCACCATGAAAAACTTTCAAACACTAGATAGATGTTTCGTCCTAGTATGGGAGACCTCAACAGTGCTAATCTATGATCCCGTAACAAATGAATTCGAACACAGGACCCTCAGTCTTGTGTGCGAACGCGTAACTTGTAGACCACTGAAACGGCATTCAATCATGTTATTGTCTAACTTCAATTAATCTATAATCTTGTGCAATTGTTTATGTATTGTCTGAGTTGGATAACTATTTCACACTGGATACGGATTAGACTCGATTGATCACGACTTCTCATTAGAACGTTAGGAAATCCAACCTGAAACTAGTCACTAGCTTAGATTGACACATGAATTCAACTATGAAAAATATCATCATCTCCATAAATCCTCTTACTGATAATCACAATTTTGTTTACACAATCATAGATTGTTCAAACTGTGCATACTAAACAATGGATCAATAAAATGAACACTAGGTCAGTTGATCACATAACACACTCAGTTCAGTTGTCTGATTCAACTATGAAGAATCACGTATAGAACAGAATATGAGTTTATTAGAGTGAAATATATTAAAATCAGTTAGTAAACAAAATATCAATGGAATGTAATTGGAATGACTATTATGCAATCTGATAATCTTTTGTACATAGTGTAATGCGATGTGTTTACCTTCACATTTATTGATCAGTTACAGCATTCAGATGAAGCTGATAACAATATATACATATTGATTATATTGTGGATAGTTCAATGCAGTACGGCGGTGATCCAAATACTTTTAAGTGACTAAGCAGTGATCCACTGAATGATCGTTCACTATCATAGTTAGATTTTCATTACACTACTCTTGAAAAGCTTCAAACTACAGTGAAATAACTGTTTAACGAATCATCATGTTACATATGTGTTAGCTGCAATACTGATTGCATACTCAGACAAGACTAGTTGTGTTTTTTGTTGTTGAAAGAGACCATTCGTCGAGTCATTGACCCAGATGTTTAACCCACATGACAGTGGAATAACTTCAGAAAAGGTAGTCTTACGGTAGCCATTGACCGAAATTGGTTTAATTACTATTCATCCCTTCAGTATCTTGAGACCCATATACTATATGAGTTTGACATTAGGATTTCTCAGCTTCCTTAGATAAACCATCTCTATCCACCAAACCGGTTAATTTTCTGCCCTTTCAGTTTTGTAGAAATAACACCGTGGTAAAGGACTTCCCCAGTAAAAGCTATATAAATACATTGCCATATATGAACATTTAAAAAGAGAGATAGCGGACAGTCCTTACCTTCGGCCGTACCAAGACATCTGAAAGTATGGTTTTCAATAATTTTCTAACTGATGCCAATACATAATAGAAGTTAAAATCACATTTTTATGGTTTAACATCAAAGAATGACTTTAGTTAGACGATTAGTAAACACCAGGAAAGATTGTCATTTGCTTCGTCCTACTATGGAATCTCTTAGTAGTACACATCCATGATTTTCAGGAATAGATAGGAGCACCTAACTTTCAGACCTCTGAGTTAATTTACATTTCTAACGTCAGTTAATCTGTCTTATTAAGCATAATTCGTATAATATAGTTTAAAGGAATCCTTCTATTTAACTGTAAGAAACATCCAAATGCCCTGGTACGGCTGAGAGTAGAGAGAGTCAGCTGTCCTTCTCGAAATGGCTACGTGGATGCAGACAATGTCAGGACAGACCTACTCACTGCCTTCTCGCGCCATTACTGTTGCTTAGGAAATTGAGAGGACGGAAAGCGAATATCTGTCAGGAGCTTTAACCGGGTTGGTGGGAACAAAGAATTCACCTAGGGGAGTTGAAAAACCTGATTTCAAACCAATGGTGAACATGGGCCCTAGTATCCTGAAGGAATAAATGGAGTATGAACTTATTGTCGGTCACCGAATACCATGGGACTGCATCTCCTTACGTTGCTCTACTGCCTTGTGGATCAGACCCTTATGTAGAAGGCTCCGGGTGTGGCCCCCTAAGAAAACCACCTCCTTCAATTTAGGCACCCGTTCAGTATCCCAACCCTCACATAAATTGAATGATTTATGTGGTGCATATTTATTTGGTGCCTTCTTGTTCCAATTTTCAAGAAATACCCGTTTTTTTCTCTCTTCATTCCTCCCTCTCTCCCTCCGAAATATAATCGGAAACTATTTTTAGGTGCTGCTGTTTTAAGCTTACAAATGGGTACAAATAAATTTGCATCACAAAAAGGTATGAGTTTCAGTAATCAACGTCATATTGCCGATATAAAATGTGATGATCTATCACAAGAAGGTAAATCTGTAATAAATTTACAAATGGGCACAAATCAATTTGCTTCACAAAAGGTAATTTAATTTATTCACAATTATATAAATGAGATTTTAACAACATTGTTGTAATATTTAATAATTGAATTTATGAGTTGACCACCATGGAAAACCTGGAAGTATTCAATGACCGTTTTGTCTTAGTATAGGACTTCTTATTAGTGCACACCCACGATCTTGCATCAACAGGACTTGAACCCAGGAACTTCAGTTTCGTGCTCGAACACTTAACCTGTAGACTACTGAACTGGCCGGCATCCAACGTTTTTCATTTATCTATGATAATTACCATTTGTTCACTAGTGATTAGCTTCATGAGGGAATTCTCAGAGTTCTAGTGAGAGGCCGTGACCAGTGGAACTAATCCTTGTCGGGTAGAGACAGGTATCTACCCCAGTACAACGGAAGATGGTTGCAAAATTTCGTGGATTAGTTGAAGTTAGACATTAACACCATTGGATGCCGGTTGGTTCAGTGGTCTAGAGGTTAAGCGTTCACGCGAGAGACTGGAGGCCCTGGATTCGAATCCAGCGATGGGGTTGTGGATGCACACTGCTGAGAAGTCTAACAATAGGACAAAATGGCAGTCTAGCGCTTCCAAGTTTTCAATGGTGGTCTAACATCAATCGGTTCTTGATCTCAATCAAAATACAGATGTATAACATCTTTTAAAGAAGATTACTTTAGTACATATGAATAAGTTTCTTTACTTGTTGATTGTTAACTTTACAAAATGAAGCGATTATTGTTGTGAATAAAATGCTACGTTCCGATTAGCAGTTGAAATGTAGTTGAAGGTTGGTTCAAATTCAACAGTCATACACACATCTATTAATTTGATAGCTAACCAAATGAAATGTTCAGAAACATACATGATTGTAATTGTTTACTCAATCGTTACTCTTAATCAAGGTCAAATTTTTCATAAATATTTTGATTGAGATGATGAACCGATTAATGTTAGACCACGATTGAAGACCTGGGAACACTGGACGACCATTTCGTCCTATTGTGGGACGTCTCAGCAGTGCGCATCGACGGCCCCGCTCGCGGGATTCGAACCCAGAGCCTTCAGTCTTGCACATGAACGATTAACCTACTGGACTATTGAGCCAGGATACAATGGTGTTAATGTCTAACCTCAACCAATCCACATCTGTATTTGTTAGAGTTAGAGTTTGGTTCCCTTCAGCTCTAGATGTTATGTTCATTGAACTAGATGGTTTAGTCTTGATGTGTTCATTATATTTCTAGATAACATTATCAGCTCATACTTATTTCATACAAAAAAACAACAACGTTGAATTCAAGTGAGAACAACCTAAAGTCAACTTAGAGAAACTGTAATAATTACACAGTAATCATATTTGTATCGATTTTTAAGTGACATTAGAACTGATTACAAAGTTCTACATTAATTACAAGTTACATTCCATTCCATTTGGAATTTTTTGTGGAAACCTAGAAGCAGCTAATCTGTTTCATAAACTGGTATTCAATATATGAATAGTTAAAATGAGAGAGTATGTCTTTTGACCCTGATACGATCAGAACACCGACTTATTGACCAGATCAATGATGTATAAACTAGTATGAACAGCCTAGAGTCACTCTGAGTTCTTATTGAACCTCCGAGATCGTAGCTTCTCACCTAACCCAGTTAGTTCAGTTCAGAGCGCCAATATCAGCCTCTACGATATGAATCATGTATTTCATTTATACAAGATCAACCCAAAAAGTGGTTATGAGTGTCAGAGACTGTATCTAATAAATTGGGAATAACTTAAGAATAGTAAAACGTATTACAGTAGTCAGGAAGTCAAATGAAAGTTTATAACAAAAGGAATATGAATATACATATAATATAGTTACTTAACAGTTAGTTCATAAATGGATCCTAGCAGTTACCATTCACTTATTCTTTGTTCAGATATAACATCAGTAAAACTAATTCCATAGTTTAGCGAAGGTGTATGCCAATTCCGATTTGCACATGTAAACAATCTTCTGTCCCCAGCTGGCCAAACACCTTGTATTATTCATCCATTTAAGACTGACGTGATTATACGTACACACAACAGTCCACAACATACGATAAATGATAAGTCATACTTACTTACTTACGCCTGTTACTCAAAATGGAGCATAGGCCGCCGACTAGCAATCTCCAACACACTCTGTTCTGTGCCTTCCTTTCTAGTTCTATCAAATTGTTGTTCATTCTTTTCATGTCTGTCTCTATTTCTCGACTTAATGTGTTCTTCTATGGTCTTCCTCTTCTCCTTTGGCCTTGAGAATTGCAAGTGAGAGCTTTCCCTCATTATTATGATGCAACGTCTTTGATGGGGGAACTATATCACTTTTATATTAGTTGATGTTGCAAGTCACAACTTTCCACTCGAAATGTAAACGGTCTATATTGATTATTATCGATATAGATTTGGATAAGCTATTAATAATAGTGATTTAACCTATTCTGACCGCCAGTAATTTGAATCAATTAAAGTGGTCTGCAGTACTACCAGTAGTGGGTAAGCAGTTATTATTTCCCTGTTCCCCACATTACAGAAGGTTAATTCTTCTTGAGGTGTGCGAATAGAAAGCTGGTTTATAAGTAGTTTCAGCGACCAAGAAGAGTTGCGGGAGTGCGTAAAGGGCAATACCTTGTTGCAGGTGACACATGATCCTTTCGAGAGTAGTTAGCTCCATCGTATAAAAGTAATTTTAATGGTGATGGAAATCCGAGAGGTAAAACGAGATATCCTTACTTTAGGGTCAATCATTTCCAACCCCTCCATCTATTATGAGGAGGCACTATCACAGAAGATATTGATTATCTGTAGGAAACACTTTACTACCATCACAATTCAGTACAGTTGGGTCTATACATCGTTTATTTACAGTTATTTGTATATTTGGATTAGGGTTATGAATTTAATCTAGAAAGTTCATCTTGTCAGGAGGATGTTTTCATTAGGTAATCAAAACTAGAATGAAGATACGTTCAACTGATGAATCACAAATTGAAAGAGACATGTATCCTGGATCCCACTTTTAGGTACAATTTAAATTGATAAATAGTACTTTAGAAATATATCAAAACTTTTGTTATTATAGTCGAAATAAATTTTTGTCATCAATTGAAGCATCGTTTCAGAACTGTTAACACAGCAATTCAGAGGACTTGAATCCTGGAGTAAACATCAACTATAAGATAAGTACAGGTACAATCAGTTGACGAGTCTTAACTAGGACGAAATGACACTATTCTTGAAGCTCACTGCTGACTATATTCTATCTATTCTATATAATTACTCATATTATTATTTAATGCAATATCGATAGGATGGCTGACTACACCGATGATTAATCACTGAATCAATGTCATATATGTCAGATCCTTCTTAAATCAGATCGAATTCTATCGATCAAGTTACAATATGACCACTAGTCTAAGCGTACACTATACTTAGATATAATGTGGTATTGTTGAAGGTATTCGACTACCTCCATGAATTTTATTTTCATTAAAATATGTACTGAATTTGTTATTGTTCCCTTTATCTTATTTATGGTTAGGGTATGAGAATTGGCAGTAGTCGTCATATTGCTGATATTCGTTGTGATGATATATCAAAAGAAGGTCAAAATGTTATCAGTTTACAATATGGTACTAATAAATTAGCTAGTCAAAAAGGTATGCGTATGGGTGGTCAACGTCATATTGCCGATATACGTTGTGATAATTTATCTGCAGATGGAGCATCTGTTATTGGTTTACAAATGGGTTTACCACAAAATCAAGTTGCATCACAAGCTGGTATGTCATTCGGTGCTCATCGACATATTAACGATTCACATTAAAAAAAAAAAAGAAGAAGAAGAAGAAGAGAATAATGAGGAGTATTCTCATGAATTACTTTTTTGGAACTTCATCAACACATACGCTCTCCCCCCCGTCGCCCTTTTCCCCTATCACCAAAATATAAAAAAAAACTGCACATAATTATTTATTTTTCAAAGTGAATATTGACAAAATTTCTTTATTCTCTTTTTTCTCTTTTCTGGTTTAATTATTCAAACAATCACACGTTTATTCTCATTTCGATAGAAAGAAAGAAAAAAAAAGAAAGAAAATTTAAAAAAAGAAAGAGAGAAAAAACACCAAATTGGTTTTTTCTTCAGTTGAATTCTACACATACGTTTGTTTGTTTATTTGTTTGTTTATTTACACTCTCTCCTCATAAATAACCTTGAATAAGTGACCTTCACGGGAATACATTCTCTATTTATTTATTTATTTATTTATCTATTTATTTATTGATTCAAAGATTGTGTGTGTGTGTGTGGTGTGTGTGCGTGTGTGCGTGTTTGTGTGCTCAACATTGAATTTATTTATCCGGGAAACAAAATTTGATTATCAACAAGATTATTTTGCTTAGTTGCTTCATTCAATGAATATTAGTCAGAATTGTGTTACTAAGCTTCATTTAATGAATGACCATCTATATACATATGCATATGTAATATAATAGTTATTATTTCATATGAAGTAAACAATAATGGAATCATTGAAAGACCTTTGAGAAACACAATGGTATACATACATTCATTACATTGCATACATACATACATACATATTTGATTAAAACTTTTGTTTACTGGGGAAAATAATAATCATAATAATACTATTTATTATTTCTATTTGTGAAGCATGCAATTGAAATAAATGCTTTTAATGGTGTTCTGACTTGTAACCTTTACCCCTTATCAATATATATACATATATGATGGAAAGATACTGTCAATTAGAGAACAATGAATTATCGACTGGATTAATGAGGCATAAAACAAGTACGAGCAGTCTAGAGTAATTATCGGTCCTAACCTGGCTAGTTAAGTCCAGAACATCAATGTCAACCTCTGCAATATAAATCATTTATTTCAAACATACTGGGTTTATATACCAACCAAACAGACCATATCATACCATAAAATACAGAAAATACACATTTGTACAAGATTTAGCCAAAAGAGTGGCTGTGAATGTGGAAGGTAGTAATTGATAGATCAAGCATAATTCAAGAATGGTAAAACGTATAATAATAGTTTATAGGTCAAAATAAAGCTTATGATAAGAGGAACATGAATATGAATAGTTTAGTTATATAACAATTATACGATAAACATATACCTATAGTATTGGTCCATGAATGTCACCACCATCTTTAAAAAGAGCCGGAGGTAAGTCATCTGGGTCAGGTGATTTGTAACGCTTCAAGAGTTGGAGTTCCTTGCGGACTTCCTCCTCATTTTGTGGATCAGTCGTCACCGGCCATGGAGGGCAGGACAGTCTGACCGATGTTGCCGGAGCAGCAGGCCAGTTGAACTGCCCTTCGAAAAATTCTGCCCATCGTCCAAGACGTCGATGGATGTTAGTGATTGGCATCCCATCATCCTCGCAGATTGTTTCACTCACACCAGACTTCTTGCTGCCAGTGGCTCGGATGAGTTGGAAGAGCTTCCGGTAATTACCAGATGCAGCTGCTGCTTCCAGCTCATTAGCACGCTCCGACCACCAGGCTTCTCGGTCCTTACGCAAGCTTTTCCTAATTTCCTTACGTAACATCCTTCGTTTGTGGTCAAACTCATGGTCACCCGGAGTAGACCGACGGGCTTCAATGAGTTGTAAGGAGCCTGAAGAAACCCAGTGCTTATAAGCGGGACGTATCGCGAACCCACAACTGACTGTACCCGCCATTTTCATGGCGTCATGCAATTGCAACCAATGCTCATCTATACTTTTCGGTGGAATGGTAGCTAGCTCGGTTCGATACTTACTTGCATCAGAAGTTGCAACCAGCTTGCTGACATCAATCCGTTGGTGGCGGTCACTTCGTTGTCTACTGAAAAGTAAGGTGAGATTGGCGGAGACCAAAGCATGGTCAGAGTCCAGATAGGTACTCCAAAAGGAGCGGCAGTTTTGTACACAACCACGCCAGCGGCAGCTGACCGCGATGTGATCAATCTGAGTCCAGGATTGGGATGCAGAGGGAGGACGCCAGGTGACACATCGGCGATGTCTGTGCAGAAAGTTACTGCTAGCCAGAAACAGGTTGTGGTCTGTGCACAGTTGCAGTAGATGGTCCCCGTTACCTGTCCTGCGACCAACACGAATATGAATAGTTTAGTTATATAACAATTATACGATAAACATATACCTTTAGTATTGGTCCATGAATGTATCCCAAATGTTACCATTCATTATTTGCATCGAGATATAACAAAAGATGTGCATATCTCTTTGTAATATGTCATGAATTTTACATTCCAAATTAGCTTTAGTTAGATAATCAATGAAAATCGAGAACAGATGTTTCTTCCTTGTATAGTAGGATTCTTCAACAGTGTACATCATCTACGATCCTATAGTGGATTGAATCTAGAACTATCACGCTATTGAGTTAGTACGTAACCGTTAGACTAGTAAGTTGATATCTTATAGCCTATTTATAGTTTTAACTAACATTAATGACATTTGCTCATATTCAACATAACGGATATCTGTTGATTATAGCTTTCTGGTTTACAAAGTGAAGTTGGTTAGTGTTTTAAAATAATGAAATTGAACAACTTCTATAATCCGCTATACCATTATAAAAAAGGTTTCAATAAGTGAGATGTGAATAATTGGAAAATCTAATCAGTAATCATTAATGTAGGATCTGACATGAAGGTATATTGGTTCAAATTACTACACGGGAACGAAATGAAGAGTTATTGCTTTGATTCCGTTTGAGTAGTATGTGCTACCAACACAACTTAGACGGACATTCAATGGTTTGGTGGGTTATGTTCATTATGTGAAGTCATTTTTATCCAACCTACTGAAACGCCAGACATAACTGCATCTTGTGATAAGTGATAATTGAACATGAACTGAATAATATTTGTTTCAGACACCTAAATCAATCAAAATTCAGTGTCAACAAAGGAATCGGTACCTTTACCCAGTACTCTATGATCGAATACTTGAAAATATATTTCACCTTCATACTACAAGTTTCACACTCACAAAGCAATATTTATTATTATTTAAACACATAAACATTGGTACAAGGAGGCACCAAATAGATATGCGCCACAAATCATTCGGTTTATGTGAGGGCTGGGATACTACCCGGGTGCCCAGACCGAAACAGGTGGTTTTCTTAGGGGGCCACACCCGGAGCCTTCGACCTAAAGGTCTGACCCACAAGGCAGTGGAGCATCGTGAGGAGATGCAGCCCTATGGTAGCTGGTGACCAACGATTAGTTCATACACCATTTGTTCCATCAGGATCCTGGAGCCCATGAGCATCATTGGTTTGGGATCCAGTTAAAGAGCCGGACATTCGCTTTTTGTCCTCTCAATTTCGTAAACAACACCCCTACAATATAGAGAGAACTACAGAACAGCTTGATATACATAGCCTATACTAAAAATGGATTAAGTTCGCAAACGATAGTTACTTTCATTGAATCCAATATGAGATGTTATCAACCACTGATTTGATTAAGATTGACACGATTTCCAAAATGAATAACATAGTCCATGTATTGTGAAAACTAAATATTTTTTTGTTCATTCATTCCAAATATCTTAATATGTACGGCTACAAATGTAACGGTGAAAAGATAACGTTACAAATTAATCGTTAACTGATATGAAACTACATAGAGTTGTCTTCAATGACAATTTATTTATCAAAGACGATTTTCAGTCAGTCAGTAACAACGTAGAACTTCGTATGTACGTACATCAGTTCGAGTTGCCATACCACATTAGCACAGAGATGCAGTTGTCCATCCGAATCCCGTAGTGGTAGAGGTAGTAAAAGTATAAGCAATAATCCGAAAGATTAAGGTTTGAAGATGTTATTCGAGGAGTATAATACAGTGAAATAAATTTGGAAAGAGAAAAAAGGGACATGAAGAATTCAGAAGATTAGAATTTGGGAGAACACAAAGAGTGGATGCACTTGCGCCATTGCAAACGATTTTGAGCCATGTCATTCAGGGTCTCTAATCATCGGTTGCTATCATCTCGCGGACAGGTATTTACATAACTGATGACAGTTCGCCATAAGCTCTCACTCGACCAAGGTTAATGTACTTCCTTGGTACTTTTTTCAGTGTCGAACACTGCCATAGAACCTCACGATCAACAGAGTCGAATGTTGCCTTAAGGTCGAGAAATACTAAAAGACGATTTTACATACTCAGCTTAAGAGTTCACATATTATGTGTGTGTGTTTGAAGGCTACCAACTTGTTTTGATTAAATTAGATGAAGTGGAATTTGAAAGTGTAAATTATTGATTTGCATTATTGAGTACCTCTTACTTCTAAATTAAAAACAAATACTTAAAATTAAAAGAATTTTTCCTTCTGAGAGAGCCTATTAGATCTGCTAGGAGTAGTTCAGAATGAAGAACATAGTTGTACTGCAACCTATGCACATGGGTCAACACTAAACTTGTTTGTGGTGGTATAAGCGTGATGAGAACACATCGTCAAATGATAATTTCCAAGCTAATTCATTAATTCAGTATTGTTAAATAGTTCGGCTACACTTTGGAGTAAATCACATCTGTCTACTATAAAGTGTATAGACCTCGGTCTATACATTATATATAGGTATGCAACGCATACTTGCAATGGTAACACATCCCATACTACTGTATTCATTATAGCTTCAAACGCTTTTGAGTGATTACAAAATTGATCAATGTGATAGAGAAGTATCCACTGTTAACGTGTTCATCTGCACAATACAATAAAGTATCATTGAATCAAAGTTTCTATTTGCATATGAAATATAACAGAGTTAACTGTTAACACATTCCAATTGTGAACTCTTTGCAAAACCTTATTTCTTTTGTCAAACAGTCCTATTGGTTTCTTCTACTTAGTTGTATGGGGAAAGTGAGGGGGACAGAGGAGTAGGATTAACTAACTAACTAACTAACTAACTAACTAACTAACTAACTAACTAACTAACTAACTAACTAACTAACTAACTAACTAACTAACTAACTAACTAACTAACTAACTAACTAACTAACTAACTAACTAACTAACTAACTAACTAACTAACTAACTAACTAACTAACTAACTAACTAACTAACTAACTAACTAACTAACTAACTAACTAACTAACTAACTAACTAACTAACTAACTAACTAACTAACTAACTAACTAACTAACTAACTAACTAACTAACTAACTAACTAACTAACTAACTAACTAACTAACTAACTAACTAACTAACTAACTAACTAACTAACTAACTAACTAACTAACTAACTAACTAACTAACTAACTAACTAACTAACTAACTAACTAACTAACTAACTAACTAACTAACTAACTAACTAACTAACTAACTAACTAACTAACTAACTAACTAACTAACTAACTAACTAACTAACTAACTAACTAACTAACTAACTAACTAACTAACTAACTAACTAACTAACTAACTAACTAACTAACTAACTAACTAACTAACTAACTAACTAACTAACTAACTAACTAACTAACTAACTAACTAACTAACTAACTAACTAACTAACTAACTAACTAACTAACTAACTAACTAACTAACTAACTAACTAACTAACTAACTACTAATCAACTAATTTAAAGAAACAATCCCGGTTACATAGATCCATATTCTTTATAATAAAAAAGAATTTTTTTTCATTTATGATGGGAAATTTTATTTATACAAAATTAGAAATGAAGTTTTGCACATTCAACCCCCCTCTCTCTCTCTCTTGCTTTCCTTCTTATTGTATGTTCAGTTAAGCAAACAAACCAGTTCACACCTCCTATTTTTTTTCCTTTTCTATTGTGTATCATCGATTTTTTAGGTTTGTGAAAATGCCACTGGGAAAATTTCTTTATAATGTTGAACAAAATAAACTTGTAAATCATCTTTGATAAACGATGCTAAATCATCATAATCTTTACGATTTGCTTCTGGTAAAATGATACTTGTTATACCACCACGTTTAGCCTATTTATAAATAAGAAAAGAAAAGAATAATAATACAGAATAGGATTCGAACTGATGGCTTATTTATTGAATAAATGAGATATTGCTATGTGTCATTTGTCTCCCGTAGAGATGAAGTACGATAGGTGATATATATATATATATATATATATATATATATATATATATATATAATCAGAATGGGTTTTGTGGAGATTTTTAGAAATTTCACTGATTGAAATCATGAGTTAATTGAAGCTAGACCATCGTGGAAAACCTAGAAGCACTGGATGGACGTCTCGTCCTAGTATGGGACTCCTCAGCAGTGCGCATTCACGATCCAGCCGCCCCCGTGAGATTCGAACCCATGACCTATCATGATTTCAACCACTGAAAATTCTAAAAATCTCCACAAAACTCATTTTGATAATAATAATCACTTGCTCACTAGTGACTGATTTTAGGAGATACTCCTGGAGTTCAAGTGAGAAGTCGTTACTAGTGGTGTTCAACCAGGTCTGTTGTGAGATATCAACTCACTGAAGACAATGGTATACGGTGGCGCAACTTCGTGGATTGGTTGAAGTTAGACATTAACACCGCTGGATGCCAGCTCAGTGGTCCAGTAGGTTAAGCGCCTGGCGCGAGACTGATAGGTCCTGGGCTCGAATCTCGCAGGGTGCGGGATCGTGGGTGCGCACTGCTGAGGTGTCCCACAGTAGGACAAGACGGCCGTCCAGTGTTTCCACGTTTTCCATGGTGGCCTAGCTTCAATTGACTCATGATTTCAACCAGTGAAATATATATAATCATAAAGGCAGAAAACTGTGATCAATGGTTGTAAATGGTGGGTAATATGGTTCAGAATTAGTTACAGTGGTGTAGATTACATCCAATTTTTATCTCCTCTACTTATATTCAATGTTAAGTTTTCCTTACTACCCTCGTTACTAATAATTATTCTGGTTTGTTTTGCCATAAATTTCGATAATCTAATCTTCAATTGTTTTGACAGGTTGGAGGTTGACTATTACTACATAACTACCATTTGAAAACGCAACCGAGATGGTTCGATCAGTACTAAACAACCATGACAATAGTCATTACTCTAGTGATCAATCAATCAAAATATTTCACTTTTATAGCAGGTCAGTCGTGACTAATATAGCTTAATGATAACGTCTCAGACTTTGCAACTAGATGACAAGGATCCGAATTATACAGGCATAATAAATCCTTTCAAGAATATATATGTACAGAATGCTGACGAGTTCTACCTAGGACGAAAACCAAGGTAAAAAGTGACACAGTTTAGTAACCCTGTATGATGTAACACTACTTATTGCACAAAGATTAGTTCATTTTCATTGGACAACGCATGTGTCACATGAAATATTGGAAGAAATGATAAAACTGTCTTAACTTTGTGTTCGATTCTAATACTGTTAAACAAGTTTCTTATTAGCAAGCCTAAACGACTACTTCAGTAACAAGAAATCTATTTATTAACCAACCGAATCGAAAAACAATTGTACACTCATTCACACATACATATATATATATATATATATATATATATATTATATATTTGTCCCCTAAAAATGTAAGCTACATTTTATACTAATAAGGTGTCTTCTTCCTTTAAAGGGAGAACAACACCTTATTCATTTGTATGACGTCAACCATTTGGCTGATAATCGAGTGGCCACCATCCTCTGTGTTAGTTCGTTAACCGATTTACAAACTTATGAAAGTTGTGAAAGTCAAATCAATACTTTTTATTTATTTAAACACATAAATATTAGTACAAGGGGGCACCAAATATACATGCACCACACAAATCATTTGGTTTGTGTGAGGGCTGGAATACTTCCCGGGTGCCCAAACCGAACCAAGTCGTTTTCTCAGGGGGCTACTACCCGAGACTTTGATCTATAGGTCTGACCCACAAGGCAATGGAACAACGTTAGAAGATGCGACATCGGAGTAACCGGTGACCAACAATAGGTTCATACACCATTTGTCCCCTCACGATCCTAAAGCCAATATGCACAATTGGTTTGGAATCAGGGTTTTCCAACTCCCCTAGATGGACACGAAGGGTCCACCAACCAACTTCCTTGGAGTGGCTGTATACACGTGATCGTAAGAGCGTTTGTGGGTCAAATCAATACTAACATATATCGTTTCAAATAAAATTTCAGAAATTATCATATTATGAGGAAGTATATAACTTACTGCGATAACTTTCTCCTTGATACCACCGACTGGTAGAACTTTACCAGTTAAACTTATTTCACCAGTCATAGCTAGATTAGGACGAACAGGTTTACCACATGCTAAACTTAACAAAGCCGTTACCATAGTTACTCCAGCAGATGGACCATCCTAGTAATAATGAATAGGAAAATTTACAAAGGATAATAACAATAACAAAGGAGGTGTGAGCGGAAGAAGTATGATTGTAAACTGCACAAAATGCGAAACAATAAACGACTGCCTGTTGTATTTTGCTCTCCAACCTAGTTTGATACGGACATACATGCTTTTTATGTTCAAATCGGAACCAACTACTTGAGTGGAAAAAACTGTTAGAGTGAAGAGGAAGCTTCATGAACTGAAAACCGAATAAGGATTATATACCAGGTAGACACCAAGCTCCCATACCTGATTAGCCCGATGTTACGCAAGTGACAGAACAGATCGAAATAATGTAGAAGCAGCAATAAAAAGACTAAACCGTGGAAATATGCTTTAAGAAGACGGAATGAGAAGGTACATATGAAAGAATACTAGAATTGAAAATCCAGGAGTGAATGATTGTGAATCACATTACTCAAATTCTCTAACACCTGATCGCGGTTATCGAACAAACACCAACCAGGTGGTCTACAACTGTCAATATGGCTCAATACAACAAACGGTGACTCCATAGTTAGGCATACGTAACGAATATCATAAACACCTCAACTGATGAAGATTCACTACCTTGTTAACCGATTCGTCACTTTTTCCAAGTACCCCAATGTTAAACCTCAACAATGCTTATTTCGTGAATCCATGAAACGCAAGCAGTGCTTCGAAAACACCCATGATCAAAAACTTCCAGTCTAAGCAAATCGCTAACTTTTATAGACCATGTTTCACAGCCATAGAGTAAAACACAGCTGACTGCTGAGTAGTATACATCCCCTTTCGTTGGTAGACGTTCATCTCACATGTAGCATAAGTGAGCTTTTGTCACACACCAACCCACCAGGACTGAACCTTCTTACTTACTTACTTACGCCTGTTACTCCTCGTGAAGGAGCATAGGCCGCTCACCAGCATTCTCCATCCAACCCTGTCCTGGGCAACTCTTTCCAGCTCCTTCCAGTTCTTATTCATCTTTTTCATATCTGCTTCTATTATCCGACGTAATGTGTTAGAGAAGCTAACGCACTCAACAACTTTACTACCTATCACTAGAATAGGCGTTTATGTCGATCAGTCCTGAAGCAACATTTTGCATTTGGAAGAAGAGAAATGCATCACAAACACGCTAGCATTGTTACTTAAGGCGATCAAAAGATTTTTATATTTTTTTCGGAGTCTTCACTAAATAGAATTATGTCGTTTGGCTCAACAATACATGTTGGTAGATGCAGACTACTTGGTTGAGGTCCGTGTGACTATCGTAACCAATGGTTGAAGACTCTTGGTGACATGGCTCAGAATCGATCACGATGGCATAGGTGTATACACTTTCTGTCTTCTCTTAAACTATGAGATTAAAATCACTTAATATCTTTCTTTCTACTAACTAATTATTTCTTTCTGTACTATATCCTGACATAAAATCTTTCCTTTACATATTACACCATTGAGTAAACTGCTTTTATGAATCCGGTGTTCGTCTTGTTGTGTTAATGAGGTGTGGCAACTTGGACCGATGCATGTATATACCTGGTCCTACGTTGTAACTGACTGACTGACTGAAATGTACACTCATAAATGTATATCCTATTCCCTCAGAAAATAAAGTCACACTTATCTTTTAATGTATATCTGATTGGTCAGACTCATCAGTCTTACTTAAAATACAATAAATAAATTAATAATAATATACAAACCTTAGGTGTAGCACCTTGAGGAACATGTAAGTGAATATCAGATTCTTGAAGGAATAAAGCTGCTTTTGAAGATTCTGTTGGATTAAGCATACACTGTTCTTGATTATTATTACTATCAGCACTATCATTATCAGTGACAGTAGTTGTAGAAAAGCATGGAGCACCGGAAGCAGCGAATTGTGTAGCAAATGTATGAGCGATAGATATAGACTCTTTCATAACTTTTCCTAAACTTCCAGTTACTTGTAAAATCCCTATGAAATATACACAATATGATAGATGTTTTACTATTAAAACCCAAATGGGAGAAGAGAAACTTGAAAAATTTAATGAAAGATCGAATTGATTAATAAACAAAATTGAAGCAATAGACTAAGCAACACACACGGGTTCATTAGAAATTGTTAGATAACAACAAGGGATGATTTCAACAGATGAGATCATGAGTCAATTGAAGCTAGACCCCCATGGAAAACCTGGAAGCACGGGACGGCCGTTTCGTCCTATTGTGGGATTCATCAGCAGTGTGCATTCACGATCCCACTTCGCGAGATTCGAACCCAGGACCTAGCAGTCTCGCATGCGAGCGCTTAACCACCAGACCATTGAGCCGGATGGCATCCAGTAGTGTTGATGTCTAACTTCAACTAATCCACGAAATAGAGCGACACACTGAAGACAAAGGTGGATTTATCGCTCAATTTCGTGGTTTAGTTGAAGTTAGACATTAACACTACTGGATGCCGGCCAGCTTAGTGGTCTAGTAGTTAAGTGCTCGCGCGCGAAACCAGTAGGTCCTGTGTTCGGATCTCGCAGGGGGTAAGGTCGTGGATGTGCACTGCTGAGGAGTCCCACAATAGGAAGAAATGGCCGTCCAGTGCCTCCAGGTTTCCGATGGTGGTCTAGCTTCAACTGACTCATGATCTCAACTGTTGAAATTACCACAATCTCCACAAAACCCCTTCTGATAATAAGGGATAATTTATCAAATGCAAAATAAACATATAAATGTACTATGTAGTATGTTGAAAATGACTGTTTCATAACATGTCAGATGTTACAAAGTACCAACAGAAATGATGGGAAGCTAAAAATTTTCTGAAATTAATTTAAATTGGTTATATCGAGGTAATACGCACAGTATGCGTCTATGCCAATAAGAGACTGATCAATTACAGTGTTAAACATCAATGGGAAGATTCAAGTAAACAACAATACCAAGTGAATTTAAACTTCACCATATGGCACGAGCAAGTGACTATTGGGATTCAGTAGCTAAGTAGATAACGCGATGTCGTTTGAAGCGAACGGTGCTGAGTTAGAGTCACAGAGTGAACATCGCACGTCTTGGATTCCAGTGCTAGCCACTATCCATCTTTCCTTAAATTGGTCATGTTATACACAAGAATGACGAGTAAGGTTTTCAAAGAATCCGAACTCTGAAAACTGACCTGTAAGACTATACTGTTGAGTATTTTCAGTCACAATAAAAGTGTTCAGGATAGGTCTTTTTTATTATACGAATATTATTTCTTCAAAACTAGTCTCTGTGAAAACCTGGTTGGATTAGAAACAAAAAAACTATAGAGAACATTGGCCACGTTACTCATCATGGAAGTTTCATCAACCTCTTGGGAAGTTGACGTAATCTCGACACATCCTACTGAAAATGATGGTTATATAATATACGCTAATTGATTAAACCTAAAATTGTGTAACATTAGATATTAACTTAATGGTTTTAGCATAATTCATTCGCAAAAGTATTTTAAAGTCATGAGTTCCACAGTCTTCTAGAAAATTTGTATGTGAGGATTTCTGAGGAATCACGAGATTAGAACAAGCCATCTAGAAATCTAGTTAAAATCAATGGATAAAGTTAGCTCACTTAAAACTGGAAATAAAGCTAACATATCTTCTGCAATCATTCATCAACGTTGCATCATACGTTTTCCAGATCAAAACGATGACGATGAAACTGTACAAAGTTTTGCTTGAATTTTGTTGAATTACTCGACTCTATAGTAGACACGTTTTATGAAGCTATAGAAGAGGAATTTAAAAATTGAATGGATGATTCGTAGTCTGCAGCGGAATTTAGGACGCTCGTTTCGTCCTATCCGGGCCTCTTTGACTGAATTTACATGCATTACAGTGTTGGTATTAACACTGAAACCGGCTGTAAGTCCTAAATAAATCGAAATGAGCTTCTTAAATCCTACTACTAGCCACAACTCAACTTTAATAAATACTACCGATTATTATCAGTTAAAAGTAGAAAAACTCGCTAAACGTACCTTTTTTATTAGATACTTCCTCCGAATCACTACTACTATCACTGTGTGAATCAGTAGTATTGGTAGATTGATAGAAATATTTCGGTTTTTTATTAGTACATTCAATATATAGAACAGAACCACCCATTGATGTCCAAGCTAAACCCATAACAATCCCGGGTGGTGTGATAGAATCATACAAACGATCTGATGTCCAAATTGGTTGACCAACATATGTGGTTAAGTTATCACTATTGACTAGAATTGGTGGATCTTTCTCTGCATTGACTAATTGATAAGCAACTTTACGAACAATCTGTGTAAGAATAATGAAAAATGAAGCAATAACAGGGCAGGTAAGTTATACACCTTCATGTAATACATATAGAAATGTATTTCTTAATAGAAAAGGTGATAACAACTTCATTTTAATCGGTTCCAGACTCCATATTGATGATGTCTGCCTATGATTGTCCCACTTTAAACATGACAATTAGTGGTTAAGATGTACGATTTTCAGCCGTTAAGTTCAAGGTTCGAGCCTCTCTCCACCTATTTAGGTTTTGGCAACCAGGTAGTAAAATTAGCTCTTACATTTTACGAGTGGCTCACATCCAAGTGCATAGGGAATAAGTTCAATTTTTTTAGTGAGAATTAATCCTCAATCATCAATAAAAAAAGTGTAGAATTTTGGACAAAAATATACAATGACACAGTTTGACACATATCACATAGGTACACAAAAACTACGTCAGGAATCAGGGTATCAGAGTTGAGAAGATTTTCAAGGCAATGGAGTTGGTTAACGTGCTCGACTACTTCACGTTCTATGGTCCTCGACAAAGAGCATTGACGTTGACTAGTCCATAGGTACATGTAATTAGCCTTCATAATTCATCAACTCGAACGAGTCTAAAGCACAACGATTAGTTGCAATATTTCCCAAGTTAGAAAATGGAAGACCTAGGCTTTGAACAGGCGCCAGAAGTTTGAAAAAAGCTGAAGATTCCAACATATGCAATTAATTATTTGAAGACATATCTAAGATAAAGTAACGCAGGAACCTAAAACACACTCCTAATCTTTAAATTTATATTAACAGTTATAGTACGCTAGTTTATTTCGAGTATTAAATGATGGAGATTAGTCCTTTCCTGGTCACCCACTCATCTTTTCGAGGTATCAGAAAAAGAAACTGGATTAGATGTGGTCTTGATTAACTGGAAGTGTAATCACAGAGATCACACATCGTCTTTGACATATGTTTTACATGTATTCCTTCCCTACTTTAAAGATCACACTATTATCGACTAAAATTCGTAAGACAAGACAGTGTCCTATATTTTATAGGATCGATCTCTCCTAACCATTTCACACTATATTATGAAAAGTGATTGCTTTTAGTCTAACTGTTCTTCAACCTATCTGTCTACCATAATAAAACCTGAAGGAACGAATATTCCGGCAAATATAAGACTGAATTAGTTATCATAATATATATTATATGCAAAGCTCGATTATCGAGTTAAGGTAGTCCACTACGTGACTAACAATAATTCATTACTGTAATATGTGTGTAAATTCGTGTATGCACAAACACACAAACATACATGCACACACACGTAGCAACTACCATTAGAAACCCAAGAAAATGCATAAAACTTTGGGAAAACAAAGAAAAAGTAGTGACTATAACAGTAGAAATCATGGAATAAAACAAACAATGTTGGCTAAATCTTTTTCTTTTACCTCAAAAAATGTGTATTAGATACAACATTGGCTAAACAACGTACATGTATGGGAACAAATCTATATGATGTAATAATGATAAACGTATCATTATTACGTGATCAAATGCAAGTAAATTAAAGGTGAATATACCATTTGTGATGATTGAACTTATTCAATCAGACACACGTATATATATATATATATATATAACATGATAGGGTAAAGTCTTTTGCTAGCACTTTTATTGAGATATTCATTAGACGAATAAGATCTTCAAAGAAGTTAGTTCAGAGTTTGATAGTTAAACTGACTGAGATATCCCCAGTTAAAGTTATATTTTATTTGATTCTATCTGATATGTTTCAATCGCTGATTGTCCCAGTTTTATGAGGAAGGATGAACATATTCCATGATAACCATACAGGAATCAGTTTAACTAACATATATAATATCTAAATTATTAGCCTTAATACTTATGTGACACTTGTATGGAATGAGGAAACAGAAAACTAGAGAAAATCAGGCTGTTTTCACATATGACCTTGTATGTAGTGAATCTCTGTCAGATGTTTGAAGATAAGCGTACTTAAGAATACCTAACCCCAAATACCTTGGTATAGCCGACGATGAAAAGAGTCCGCTCTCCCTCTCTAGAATGCTCTCATATGATCACGCGTATATAGCCATTGACAAACAAGTTCTACACATTGCTTTCCACAGAAGTGCTGTTATTTATGAAATTGAGAGGATGAAAAGCGAATGTCTGGTGGGGGCTTAAACCAGGTCAATGGGTACGAAGCATTCACACTAAGGGGAATTGGAAAACCCTGATTCCAGAACAATAGTGCACATAGGCTTCATGATCCTGAGGGAATAAATGACGTATGAACCTATTGTTGTTCACCAGCCACCATAGAACTGCATCTACTAACGTTGCTCCACTGCCTTGTAGATTAGACCTTTGGGTGAAAGGCTTAGGGAGTGGCTCTCTAAAAGAACCAACTGCTTCGATTTGAACGCTCACCTAGCATCCCAACCAACAAGCAAATTAAATAATAACTGCTTCCAGTGTTTCTATTACCACAGACTAAATCATGTGACAAAACAGGATCAGGAAAGTGACAACATGGATTCTTGTACACTTAAAAAATTAGACATTGACAATAGAATATTTCACATCTTATGTAACTAACAGTTACGGTACGCAGAAAAAACCCATTATGAATAGTTATATAATTTAGACAATATAAGATAGTTGGAGGTAGTCGACAGGAAGTTCTACATGACCTAAGTTTCCGGCCAGTTAAAATTCATAAGCAAAGCATTCTTAAACTTTCAATGGAACTAATACTCCTTGAACGATTCAAACCCGTATCATACGGCTTCAGTGTGTTACATTTTAATGCGGAGTTATGGAAAAGAGCTTGAAATGAAATTCTACGAATGTCTGATGTTAAGATACTAATAAGTCTTGCTAACTGGACGCTACATTCGGTTCCTAAGCTATTCTCGTAACCCACAAGCTAGAACTACACATTGACCTGAACACGAGAGAAAATGCGCAAAATATGTGAGAACCACTTTACTCCAAAGATTTGTTTTAATACAGAAAATATAGGCTTTTTATAGTATTTTAGATGCCCTCGGGTTTCTCGAAAATACCGGAGTACTACTAAACACAATAGCAGTATGGTAATCAACCAATCAGAAATTCTACATGTGACTTGTGGCAAGCCCATTTGACTACTGTATCATTTGTCTATTCATTCTAACTTAGACTCTTAATTCACTATGTTAATTTCGGTGTGTATGATCGAATGTATGTCTGTACATTAACTCTTAAGCTATCCTCCCCAATTGGTTTCACTGTGCAGATAATCGATAATCTATCCACACCCGATTAACTCTCAAATATATATGGATTTTTAACAGACTCACTCACTCTGTTTTATCGTGTGCTTGCTCACCGTACGCTTGTGGATTATTATTATTCATTAACAATAAACTATAACTGGTATTCAGGCTTTTCAATAATCTCGAGTAAATTCGCAATTCTACTAGGAGATTAAGCCTACTAAAAGTACTCAGTTACAGGATATTATTATTTGGAGTCAGATATTGAGGACATTAGCCTCAACAGACTTTTCAATTTTTCGAAGTTTCTGGCTAAACTCCAAGTGAACGCTGATTGGATAAAATGCATCTTAGTGTTTTCCTGATCCTTTCTTGTCTTTTGCGAGAAGTTTTCTGGATCACCACAACAAATACAATTGTTACTCATTTCAATAATTGACGATATTGTGGTTGAAGGCTGATATTCTATATTTGATATTTAGAGAATTAACTGAACAGAATGTTATAAACAGTTAACTTGTAGTCATTTAATGACGAGAGTGATTATTGTTCCATCTACAACCAGTCGATTATTCACTAGTCATCACAATCAATCGATTTACTAGGTGTAAATCTATATGAGATGGTGGAGAAGATTTGTAGCTCAGGTGAATGATTCTGATGGAGTTTTGTTCTCTGAGCTGAATGGTTTGGTCGTGGAGATTTCATCGTTCCACGACCAAACCATCCAGTTCAGAGAACAAAACTCCATCGTAAATCTATATACTTAGCTTTTAGTCACATTTCAAATTTAATAACTACTACTACTACTACTACTTAAAGTAGATGAAACAAGTAGGATTCGAATTTGGAACTTCATATAACTTTAAATTATAATTAAACTAATTATTATATTGATTAGACTTACTTTTTCAATATGCTTTTGTAGATTACGTACACCACTTTCACGACAATATTGTTTAATTAAACGTTTTATTGCATTATCATCAATTAAAAGACGATTATCATCTAGACCACAATTTCGAGTAGCCAATGGAAGAAGATAACGCTATGTGAATATAAACAAAGAAAAAGAAAGTTTAAATTATGATGAAGTTCTAGCTGTGTCTTGTAAACAGTGATTACATTATGTGATATTGTCTAGAACTATACATCAAGATTTCATATTTAAACGATTCAACTTAGAGATTATGAAAGTAATAAAAGACTTGTTTATTTGCATAACAATAATGATATTCTTATATTACTATGGAGAAGTGTTGTAACGGGTGTGACTGCAGGTGTTTTGATACGCAGCGTTTATATCGATCGACTACAGTGGACAGTGACACGTAAACTCGTAAGGACGACCTAGTGGCCTGATTGGTCTCGCTCCCCTGTCTAGCCCAGTCAGTTGAATCTAGAACGCAAGTCACAGCCTCTGAGATATGAATCATTATATTTCAAACATACTTTGTTTATATACCAATCAAGCATACCACATCGTACCATAAAAATAGGAAATGTCCATTTAAAGTCCAAGGACACCATTGGACTTAACATGATAATTATTGGTCTATTCCTCCGCATCCACAACAAGAAGTAACCTTAGACCGATACAGTTGGATATAATGTAGTGTCAGTTTACTTATTATGTATAATACACAATGAAAACTAGTTACGTATGATAGGCATTTTAAGTAGTATTTCTTATCTATAGTCATTTGAAGATATTTGCTAAATGTTGACAGATGATGTTTTGAGAAAACAGTTCAATTATTTTGCATACATTTTAAGAATAAACATATTCCCCCCCGGTTTTTCATGTATTCAAAAGTGAACTTGACCAAGAGTCTGTTGGTATGTTAGCTTCTGGGAATAGACAAATGGATCAGTCAGTAACAACGTAGAACTTCGTACGTACGTACATCAGTTCGAGTTGCCACACCACATTAGCACAGACAAATGGATCTAGTATCCTCTACTTTGATCGGTAACAGATTATTCATTCTAGCATTAAGGCTACCTGGTATAATTGAAGTGATCACTTCTGAGTATAATTGTCCATAGAAACTTCACACACAAGGATGAACATATTACTTGATAGATTATATCTTACTGTAAGTTACTACTTAAAAGGTTATCAAAATGTTTCTAAATACAATCGAATATTTCATTAATTTGAAATTCTGCCAAGTTCCAGATTTCATGAATATATTCAATGGACAAAAGTATTTCAGCGTAAATCCTCATCCCCAAGAATTGTAACCAAACAAATATCATTTTAACGAACAGCAATATTATTGGAATATGATAATGAATAGGATCAAGAGTTGTTGATTAAACACAAATCAAATTTAAGTATAGGAATGTGGAAATTGTTGAATCTCATTGAAATCCTGCATCGATATAAATTAGACTACCACTGAAAACCTCCAAGCAATGAGTAGGATTCCTCAGCAGTACATGTCCACGATCCCGTGATTGGAAGTTGAATCTAGGACCTTCAGTTTCGTACAAGAACACTTAACCTCCAGATCACTGAACCGATATCCAGTGGAGCTAATATGTGTCCAGTGTAACGCAGTCACCTAGTGAAGACAAGGGGAGATGGTCATGGATTGATTGAAGTTAGGTAGGTACACCGTTGGATGCCGATTCAGTGGTCTAGAGGAAGTATTGGGTTCGAATCCGCAAGCAGGATTATGGATGCACAATACTGAGGAATCTCATATAGAACAAAGAGACCGTCCAGTGCTTCAAGGTTTTCAATGGTGATCAGTTCATGATTTCAGTGACAAATCAAATTGTTAAAACCATAGTCCTTCTATAGACTTAAACGTTTACCAGATAAGTCTAAATAAGAATGTACAGCTTAAGTAAATAAGTTCGTTGAAAAGAAAATCCTCTTCACTGAATTCTGATTATTTGATTGAGAAACTCATTGTTTGTAACTGGATGCAAACATATGGATCGAGTTCTATGTCGCGTATAACTAAACGACTACTTAATATCATTTAGTGAACTGTTCTGTCATCTACTTGTTCAACACAGTACTTCACACCTTTAGTATTTAAACACAAAAGTCAACCAATTTAAAAGACTAGTTTGTCTAATCTATGAAATTTCCTCATAAAAGCTTTGTTTAAATACATCGATTGTATCCCCTTCACATAGTGTTCAGCCTCCGTCCTCGTTTGCGACACTACAATAGTATCCCAATAGTTCAAGATATTACAGGATACTTGTATAAGTCAACTCCATTTAACTTCTTCATCGTTTTATATTTCATTATCATTGTATTGTCCCGTTGCAGGTATTCCCACAATACTTATTTTGAATTTTCGTAACGAAAGGATATCAAATGAGGGTACGCGTTTGAAGATCAGAGAGGATAATACTAGATGCTGACTGGAAACACATGGACAATCATTATTGATTGTATAGGAACATTTTCGTGGTCTAGTAATCATTTATTAGCTTTAATTAAAGCGGTTGCTTAGTGGGGTTAGGAAGTACCACATTTCGTCACAAATTCTCAAACTCGAACCCCGATCTACCTACTTCAAGTTCAGCAACTAGTTGACCCCCCCCACGCTTAGAGTTTAGCTTATAATCAAGTCTAACTATTTATTAGTTAAATCCGGACCAATTAAGAAAGGTGTATAGTCCAAGTACAATATGATATGTCACTTGTTATATATATGACTAACTACCATATTAATTTAGTTTATGCATTTTATGAATTACTGTATTATCATTTTAACTGATTTTTGTAATGAATATAAACAACTCACTTTTGCAATGGCTAATTTTTCTTCTTCAACATAACCGGATACTTCAATCACTTCCATACGATCTCTTAATGGTTCTGGAATTGTATCTAATTGATTTGCTGTTGTAATAAATAATACACGACTTAAATCTACTGTAACATCAAGATAATGATCAAGGAAATTAACATTTTGTTCTGGATCAAGTAATTCTAATAAAGCACTAGCTGGATCACCTTGCCATCCACGACCTAATTTATCGATCTATAAAATGTATAGAAATACAATAGACATGAAACGATGATAATAATTAAAATAATGGAAAAATCAAATCTAAACTGATTTATTGTGGAAGTTGTACGTATCGTACAGTATCCAATTTTGATGCTGATATACAATCTTTTTATACACAACCCTAATCGGTTACTCGAAAGAAAAGACTAAGAATGGAAGAAAAAGTTGATTGACTAAATAAAATCGGAATGAATATATACTCATTTATATAAATATGTTTGTCCCTTTCGAAAATTAAAGCATATGCGTCACACAAGTCACAGATTTGTGTGTGGGCTGCACCGACCGAAGCAGGTTGTTTTTTCAGGGGGCCACACCCGGAGCTTCCGAACTAAAGGTCTGATCCACAAGGCAGTGGAGCTCCTTTAGATGTAATCCCATGATAACCGATGACCAATAGTCGGTTCGTACTCCATTTGTTCTTTCAGGATCCTGGAGCCCATGTGCATCATTGGTTTAGAATCAGGATTTTTCAACCCCACTAGGCGAATCATCCGTATCCACCAACCCGGTTAAATCGCCGGACATTCGCTTTTCGTCTTCTCAATTTCGTAAACAACACCCGTAGTGTGAGAAGGCAGTGAGTACGACTTCCCTGGCAGTGGCTGTATACGCTTGGCCATGTGAGAGCATTTCGAGAGAGAGAGCCAACTCTCTCCACCCTCGGCCATACTACGGCATTTTGAGTGTAATGATGTATACCTTATCGCTTAAAAATATGAGTTAATCCCTAGTCAATCATAAGCACTTATGATATAACCGATCTTTGATTGTCACAATACATCAGAATATTTCCAAGAAAATCAAAGGAAAACGTATTGTTTTTATTATTGGTTTTTTCTAGTAAATTTTTAGATCACACGAAAGCTTTTTTTGACGATTTGAAGTTTGGAAATCAAGTGTCTAATTCTCAAGAACAGAGCAATATATTTCCATACATACTTCTCCATTATTCCACATGGTATCATCGTTGATAGAGAGTACAATGAAATGTCTTTATTTTTTTATTGTGACGACGGACCATGGGTGAACTCGAGAAAGCTGTAGGAGGCTCAGAAGGAGCCGAAGATATTCTATCCAATCACGTTTTGAAAGAATATTCTAGAATTCCTACGTGTAGCTTCCCGATTGGACAATGCTAATAATCCCCTGTCTGCGGATTGGAGGATTGTAATGATGATTTCGTTCTTACTAAAAACTATAAATACCTGACAATTTTGTACTATAATTGACACTGTCTGGGAAAAATATTCCTTACATTAGTCTTTTGTCTTCTCATTGCAACTTGGAAGGGTTCTAGCGTCCTAGTACTCACGTTATACGCGGTATATCAAGAACAACCTTCTGGATATAATATTTGTCATATTCATAATTGCTAGGAGGCTAGGTAGAAATGTTACTTTAATGAAGATGTATATAATTATTGATGTAAGGTCTTTGTGAAGATTTGTATATGTAGGTGATATTCACCACAGATTGGTCTTAAATGAAATATCACTGAAGATTAGAGAGTATTAATGTTATGTTCCGATAAGCATAATGAATGGTAACATTTGGGATACATTCATGAACCAACGCTATGCGTATATGTCTATCGTATAATTCGTATATAACTAAACTATTCATATTCGTATTCCTCTTATCATAAGCTTTATTTTGACCTATGAACTATGATTATATGATTTACCATTCTTGAGTTATACCCAGTCTATCAATTACTACCTTCCACATTCACAGCCACTCTTTTGGCTAGATCTTGTGCAAATGTGTATCTTCTGTATTTTATGGTATGATGTGGCCTGTTTGGTTGGTATATAAACCCAGTATATTTGAAATATAATGATTGATATCGTAGTGACTGAGATTGATGTTCTGAACTCAAGAGACAGGCAGGGTTAGTCAGGACCGATAAGTACTCTACACTGCTCGTACAGATTTGATACGTCATTGATCCGGTTAATAATAATTCATTGATCGCTAATTGATGATATCGTTACATTATACATTAATAAGGCACTCAGGTCACAAGTTATAACAATTAGACAGGTAATTAAACTGAGTATGAGACTGCAGACTAGTGTGAAATCACTATACACCAACAATATATTAAACTAGGTATTTTTTTTTTGAAAATTTCTAGAAAAAAAAGAGTTACATTCAACCGACCCCCAAACGCCCTGGTATGGCCGAAAGTGGGGTGGGTTCGCCCTCCCTCTCGAAATACTCTTACACGGCCGCGCGTATACAGCCTCTGCCAGGGAAGTCGTACTCAATGCCTTCTAGCACCACGGGTGTTGTTTACGAAAATGAGAGGACGAAAAGCGAATATCCGGCGCTTTAACCGGATTCCAAACCAATGGTGCACATGGGCTCCAGTATCCTGCGGGAACAAATGGCGTATGAACCAATCTTCAGTCACCGGCTACCATGGGACTGCATCTCCTTACGATGCTCCACTGCCTTGTGGGTTAGACCTTTAGGTCAAAGGCTCGGGGTGTGGCCCCCTAAGAAAACCACCTGCTTCGGTCTGGGCACCCGGGCAGTATCGCAGCCCACACGCAATTAATGAACTGGAATTGTGTGGCACATATATATTTGGCGCACTCCTGTACCAATATATATGTGTTGAAATAAAATAAAATAAATAAAAATCCCCCTTTAAGAGATTTTGAAATCATTTCATGTTTGTTTTTTTGCCCATTCCCATGTATATTTCTAACTAATTCTATTCACCATAGTTTGCCCATAATCATTAATTAGATACATAGAATATTCGTTACCAAGTATTCCTATGTATAAATAGTATTATATGTACATGTATAGATATACAAAACATGAATGAAAAAAAAAGAAAACATACTTCATCGATTAAAATGAGTGGATTTTCAGTTTTAGTCTTTTTAAGACATTGAATAATTTTCCCAGGCATAGCACCAACATAAGTACGTCTATGACCTTTGATTTCGGATACATCAGACATTCCACCGACAGAAAAACGAAAATACTATAGAAAGAAAAACAATGGAGAGAGAGAGATAATATTTTATGTTGGTGAACAGATAATGAATACGATGGAATCATAAGAGAGAGTAATGTTGAATTTAAAATGTAGGCTAATGGAAGGGAATACTGTTGGAGTAATTCAGAAAATCGCTTGCAAAAGACAAGCAAGCATGAGGAAACACTATAAGAAGCGTTTCATCCAATCAGCGTTCACTTGAAGTTTTAGCCAAAAATATCAAGGAAGCGAAACGTCACGTGCAGAGGCTTTGATTGACTGGCTGCTACACTGCTACTATGTTTAGTAGCATTCCAGAATCTTCGAGCAACCGAAAGACATTTAAAATATTATAAAAACCCTATATTTTCTATATTGAAATGAACCTTGGAGTAAACTACTTCTCGCATACTTTGAGTCTTCTCTCTCGTGTTCAGGTCGCTGTATAGTTCTAGCTTGGGGGTTACAGAATAGCTTAGGGGACGAATACAGCGTTCAATCAGCAAGACTTATCAAATACTGACAAATTAGTTTTGGAGGCTATGAACTTTTATTGGCTGTAGTAATAGGGATATATGTATAAATACCGAACCTGCCAATATGTTGACGTACAATGATCAGTTGCGTAGAACAAGAATGAAGGAGTAAACAAATCGAGATATGGCATTCGCATCTAATATCAGCCTAAGGCATTATTTGGGGGTAATCCTAAATCGCAAATACTTGATCAAAAATGTCTTCGAATGATTCCTCTCATGTGTTGGAACAAGTGGGTGGAAATGTTGAGTTAGATTTAAGTTACTAGACAGAAGTGGCAGATCGATTAAATTTCTAACCATATATATATATGGTTGAGACAGATATTATTCATGATGAACCACCCATCAACTGCAATACATGGAGTAGGTTGAAAGAAAATTATAAGTAGGCAGACAATATCTCCTTTTATCTGTTTGTTTTGTTTGTTTTAACACATCATCATGTCAATTAAACATATAACCTATTCATGAAAAACTCATGACATTTCGATGTACAAGTTCCAAAAAAGTACAACCATCAGAGGCATCCTGGTGGTTGGCAATATGCATTGAAAAAGAATGACCACTATTCAGATGTCGATTCCTGAAACTGCTAACATCTAACTGACGACCACTCAATATGTTATCGTCAGGATTGATCAAGAAATAAGAAATGGAAACTTGTTAAAGTACTTTGTGCTAAGAATTCTATATTGTACCAAAAATACATGATATTGAATAAAGCTAATACTAATACTAATACTACCAATAATACTACTACTAATAATACTACCACCAATACCAATACTAATAATAATACTATTACTAATACTACTACTAATAATACTAATACTAATACTAGTACTAATACTAATACTACCAATAATACTGCTACTAATAATAATAAACCAAGAAAAGAATAAGACAAACTTTTCTATTTAATGCACGAGCTATTGAATTAGCTATACTGGTTTTACCAACTCCAGGTGGACCACAAAAACATAAAATTTTGCCTTGTGTTGAACCTTTCAATTGACTAACAGCAATGAATTCCTATAAAAGAAAATATAATACAGAAGAACAGATCATTTCCAGAGAAAACAAAACAACTATAGATAAGGAATAATCTTCGAGAATAAACAGAAGAAAAAAAAGAGAACACAAGAGAACTGTCAAATATGTGTGTGATTTATTCACAAGAATGAATTTGTCAATAAGTATTTTAAGTCAAAGTCAGTCAGCTACGACGTAAGACCAGGCACATATATGCATTGATTCAAGTTGTCATACTTCAATCATTAGCATAACAAGATGAATACCGGATTCATAGAAGTAATTAATTCAGCGGTGGTGGTAATATGTAAAAGAAAAAGAATTGTATATGAGGAAATAGTACAGGAAGAAAGAATTAGTTCGTAGAAAGAAAGATATTAAGCGATTTTAATCTCATAGTTTAAGGGAAGATAGAGAGTGTATATACCGACACCATTGTGGTCAATTCTGAGCCATATCACACAGAGTCTCCAACCATTGACTACGATAGTCACGTGGACCACAATTAAGTAGTCTGCATCTACTACCAACATGGCTCACACTAGAAGTTAGTGACTTCAATGACTGATGCCATGTTTTGTTTTGGCCACACCTAACTTTCTTCCGACCATCCCGAACACTGGTTAGCATTGCACGTCGTGGTAATCGGTGTTCAGGCACACGTAACATGTGGCACAACTATCTCAGTCAATGAAGATTCACAACCTCATCAACTGATTTACTATCACCATTCTCTAATACTCTGCGTCTAACCTCACTATCACTTACCCGGTGATCCCAGCAGATGCGAGCAATGTTTCTAAGATATCTGTGATCAAATGCTAGTAACTTACGAGTATCTTCAACTCTTGATGTCCATGTTTCGAAGCCGTAAAAGTAAAATAGAACGAACTGCCGCGCAGTATACTCGTCCCTTAATTGATAGACGGATATATCTCGCCTTCGCCATAGATGGTGTAAGTTGGCTACGAATTCAAAACTACACGTTACTTGTTAAACTTTAACTCAAATAGAATGATGTTAATATGCATAGAAATAACTATTAACTAGCGTTTCGTGACTTAATGTAGGCCACTTCTTCAGAATAAACAAATAACTGATCATTCATTTACTCTGAAGAAGTGGCTCACGAAACATTGTCAGAAATACAATTTTTCTACTCATTGGGATATAACAAAAAATATATCTATTATTAACTTTCTATCCAATGCACAACCTATTTGATACTATCAAATCTAACCATGACATTGATACATATCGACTAGCGGTTAGAATTGTGTAGTAACTAATAAGAATATTAATTTGATTATCCCATACATACGACAAAAAAGCCTAATCAACAAGTTGAATATAAGTCGACAAAAGATGCCAACTAGTTACCACCACCTCCAGGGTGGTTGTCACTTATTTACCTGTGAACCTATAGCATCATCTATGTTACAAAATACCAGGATTGTATAATGATTTAGGAGAAGATCGGAGCATAAACGAAAGAATTTGATAATGAGTGGCTTTATATAAAAAGACGTCTCATGGATAAAAGTCAATTAATAAATCCTGGTACGGTTTTTGTAAGTAATAAATTGATAGAATAATATTACACAATAAAAATCACTTATTAAAACGTTTGGTTGCCATATTAGTTTAACCATCCAAATAATAAAGTCTCTTTGTATCATTTTAACGACTATTATTATTATTGCTGTTACGTAATTGTTGCCTTTTCTTTTTACCAGTCATAACAATTTGCATTTTTCTGGCACTCAATTACGTCATGATCTTTCACTCTTTCACTTAATTTCGCTGGCCCGAAAACTTTTTTTACTAGTGAACTAAATAACTTTATACATGTTCGGCCATGTAGATTAATATCAACTACAGTAAATATATCTTGAGCTTCAGTAAAGTGCATCCACAACCCCTCATGCTGGAATCAAACCAAGGACCTTCGATCTCGTGTGCGTACACCTAAAATCCACACAACTAAACCCAAAAAAATGAAATTTATCAATTTAGCCGGAACCCCATACCGACAATTATTATGTGCACACTAGTGACTAGCTTCGAGAGAGAAGCCGTGATCAGTGGAGCTAAAGTGTGTCGAGTGTGAGGTAGTTACCCGTCGAAAACAATTGAAGATGGTCGCGAAGTGGATTGATTAACGTAAGACATGAACACTACAGAATTTAGGCTTAGTGTTCTAGAGGTTAGGGGATGGCACGCAACAACGAAGTTCATGAGTTAAATTCCCGCACGGGGAGTCGTAGGTGGGCTCTGCTATGGAGTTCAATACTGAGATGATACGGCCGTCCAGTGCATTCAGGTTTTAAATAGTTGTATAATTTAAATCGGCTCTTGATTTTAATGTAACTCCCCGTTGCTTGACCAAGTTCAGGAAATGAATTGTTATCTTCCAAATCACATGTTTATTATTATTTATGAATTGACCAGATAATCTGTTTTGAACAAGAGCTTTTCTGAAAGGACCGATTTTTTTTCAGCAACCAGGATTTCCAACAATGTCACCTTTTCACAATAGAAGCAAATAGTTGGAAAAGTTTATATCTAAAAATAACACACGTTGGTCCATTGATTTCCGTTACCGGTCGGAAGGTCTGAAAATTACAGAGCTAACACATAAAAGCCAATTAAGAAAAGGTTCTGAAATTGATATCAGGGAGTTAGTCCTTGAAATTCCCGGTTACCTAACTTAGTTTATTTTAGAGGTTCATCATGAAGTAATCTTCTACAACGTGGATAACTAGGAAGTGACAACCAACCTTATACCCTTAATAATATCTGGGGAATAAGCTAAAAGGAATTATATATATATATATATATATATATATATATATATATAGTCTATCATATAAATGAAAGATTGGAGTGAATATGTTATATTCAAAAGAATTACCAGAATACGTTTTTTCACATCATCCATTCCATAATGATCTTCATCTAAAATTTTCTTTGCTTGTCCAATATCTAAATGTTCTTCACTTGTTACACCCCAAGGTAGTGCAGTTAACCAATCCAAATAATTACGTGTTACACTGAAGAACGTATCATGTGTATTCCCCCGACCAGCGAAAGAAAAATAAAAGGAAAATAGTTAAAGTAGGAATAACACATGATATATTTATTATATTAGTGGAGTTTCGCTTATTAAGCTGACTAGTTTCGCCGTGAAACATTCATTGTTCTTCTGAACAACATCATCGACACAAACTTCAGGTAGAAGTGAAGCCTCTGAATTTCTCTACATATGATTAATAGCTTGTCCTGTCAACCTTGATCTCGATGGATTATTATTAACTCATAATCTGTCATTAAGTGCATTTGATTCTTGGGAGATATAATCAAAATAAAGATGCAGATAATAAAAGGGTTAAAGGTCAACAATGATCAATCGAGATCGAGGGGAAAAATTCGAATATCTTATCGAATCTAAAGACTCTGACTTGAGACTAGTGATGCAAATGAGCTTCACGATCCTTGGATATGAGCTGACTCCAGTAGATGGCTATGATGAGACTAAATTTCATAATGTTGCTACAATGACTTATGCATGAGACATTTAAGCTAAAAGATAGATCAGCGCCCCTGAAAACATAACCTGTTTGGTTTGGGGACCTGAGTAGTACTATATTTTTCAATGAACACAGAAAGCGTGCATATCAGTATCAACATCAAACAACATCTTCTAAAGAAAAAAGGAAAATTAAAGGTCTATAGACTTAATTAGTGTTAATTATGGTTTATTACATTTAAATGTTAATATTATAGTTTGAGAGATCCGTCTATCAATTAAGGGACGAGTATACTGCGCGGTAGTTCGTTCTATTTTACTTTTACGGCTTCGAAACATGGACATCAAGAGTAGAAGATACTCGTAAGTTACTAGCATTTGGTCACAGATATCTTAGAAATAATGCTCGCATCTGCTGGGATCACCGGCTAAGTGATAGTGAGGTTAGACGCAGAGTATTAGAGAATGGTGATAGTAAATCAGTTGATGAGGTCGTCAATCTTCATCGACTGAGATAGTTGTGCCACATGTTACGTATGCCTGAACACCGATTACCACAACGCGCAATGCTGAATGGTGTTTCGGATGGTTGGAAGAAAGTTAGGGGCGACCAAACCAAAACATGGCACCAGTCATTGAAGTCACTAACTTCTGGTGTGAGCCATGTTGGGAGAGGCAGACTACTTGGTTGTGGTCCGCGTGACTATCGTAGCCAATGGTTGGAGACTCTTGGTGACATGGCTCAGAATCGATCACAATGGTGTCGGTGTATACACTCTCTGTCTTCCCTTAAACTATGAGATTAAAATCACTTCATGTTTCTTTCTACCAACTAATTTTTCTTCCTGTACAATGTCGTTATATGCAATCTTTCATTTATACATTACTATCATTGAAGCAACTACTACTTATAGACAAATCATTCAGATTTCGACGCAAAATTCACTCATTCATTTGATTAAACAACGCTTTGGCATTTTAGCTGATGTCATTTCGTGATGCAAACCTTTAAATCTAACCATCTTTATATGCAATCTTTCTTTTACATATTACCACCACCGCTGAATTAATTACTTCTATGAATCCGGTGTTCATCTTGTTGTGCTAATGCGGTATGGCAACTTTGGCCGATGGATATATGTGCTTGACCCTACGTTGTAGCTGACTGACTGACTGACTGATTATAGTTTGAAAATGATTTTTTTTTTAAAACGAAAAACTAATTCACAATAAAATTACTGACTTGAATTCTGAAGAGTGATTATCTAAAACGCTTAATTTATTCAATTCTTCATCGATCACTTCCATAACACCAGATGGAACAGTTAAATCCTGAAGGAAACAAGAAGAAACAAACAAAAATTAACTGGTTGTAACAGAGTTCTATGTGTGTGTGTGTGTGCAGACTATCGCTACTATATTCGTCGATAGTGGTAAGAAGTAATGGAAAATTTAGAAGATCTATGAATTGTGATGATGCAATCGAGATAAATGAGATTAGTTGCAATACGTCACAGAACGAAAAGACAATTGTATCTCATCAACTGGCAACCTTAAGTATGAATTACGTTAGATTGTTTTTTTGAGAGTCACCAAATAATCCTTGCCCATTGTGCACTGCGGTCACGCTCTCAGATCATATAAACCAACTCTAACCCGATTTCCTTTTCAGGTACTTCTAGAAGAACCTGGGAAGTGATGACCACCCTTGTACTTTTAACAGCACTGAAGACTGACTGAAAGGATTATAAGTCACATGTTTATTAGATAATTATTTATTTGCTACCATATTTAGTGTTTCCACAACTGTCATCTCAAAACTCATACATAAACTCCATTTTCTGTGCATAGATTAACTTTAGCATAAAGCTTTTACTCATAATTCGCATCTTTTTTCTATTGTTCAGGCTTAAGTGTAAGAGTTGTTTAAGGGGATAAAGGAAGAGGTTAGGAAGTTAGCAACGAATGTTTATGTACCGGACGTATCAAGTTTTAGTGGGAAGTTGACAGACTGGAGTTATTCTCAACTATATGTTATGGAATTGTTCAGTGCAGTGAATACAGCTCAATAGACAACTATTGAAAACCTGGAAGTACTAGATAACCATTTCAGCCTAGTATGATACTCCGTAGCAGTGAGCATCGACGATCCCCAAAACTGCAAATTCAACCGATAAACTTCAGTCTCACTCTCAAAGAGATGAATTTTGGCGGGTAATGGAATTCAAGAAATATTTCTCACTTCATCAACGACTCGTCAGCTGTATTTCCTTGAATCTTAGTGTTGTTTTTCAGATTGAGATTGAAATCCAATACTTTTAGCTTTAAATATGCAACATGTTATCCATTGAACTACTGAGTCCAGATAAACACTAAATTGTCTAAAATGTATGACATCTAAATGATTATTAGTAAGATTTTGAATTAGCCTGTTGAATCCCAAAGAGGATGAAACGCGCATTCTAGACTCCACATGCAGCTAAAGTTCATTTATTGTACAATAATGATCATATTATCGAGGCAATTCACACAGGATGCCAGCAAACACCAACTGGAATTCAGTCTTGAATATCAATACTAATGATATAAAATAGAAAAAAATGTTCTGCTTACTCACTCACTTACTCACCTTTAAACGCATACGAAACTTTTCAACAATTGTATCTTTATCATCTTTCTCTAAACCTAGTTCTTTTTTAATTACTTTCAATTGTTCTGAAAGCATATAACGTCTGTGTTGTTGTTTAACTTTCTCTTCAACTTCACGACCTATTTGTTGTTGAAGTCGACCTAATTCATATTCTTTTTTAACTAAATTTAATGATAATCGAAGACGTTTATGAATATTCATTTCTTCTAAAACTGCTTGTAATTCTTCTGTATCACCGGCACTACACATTGCGGCTCCTATTCGATTGAGAAAAAAAAACAATCGATAAGTAAAAGGTACACGGGTGAATTATTGTAAGGTACTGTAGAGATGGTTAGATCTGAATTGGTTAAACAATTATTCAAACCTAAGAGGCACTGGGCAGTTATTTTGTGTATGCATAGGAATCCTTAGGAGTTCACGACCACAAACCAGTCGGGGATTGAAACCAGGACCTTTAAGCTTTACCATAAGATTAACTCCAGACCAATGAGTTGACGTGCGGTGTTTTACATTTATAAATGCAGTCAATTAGCGATATTTTAAGCAAAGTCAGTTCGTGTTGTGAAATCAGTTTTTAATTACGGATTAAAAAAGGAAATATATTGTCTCTAGGATGTATCAAGGTTGCTAGATACGTAGCCTACCATAGCACTTAAAAGCACGACAAATGAAGGTTACAAAAATTTATTTAACGGAACTAAGAGCGTGTAAGCCTGCTTCAAATTCTTCTCAATTTGTGCTTATACACTTGTCTCGTGTCCGCCTCCTTTGTTAAAAATGATCTCTGAAGGTGTCCTCAGTAGTCAGGATTTAAAGCTGCTCTCGTTTCCAATTCGCACAAGTTTCACCTGGTCCTCCCAGAAGATAAATTTGCATTTCACGAATAAAAATAGGCTACTACAATCGACTAAATATAGTGAGCGCCCCCAAATGCTCTCAAATGACCACGCATATATAGCCTCTACCAGGGAAGTCCTACTCAATGCCTTCTCGCACCACGAGTGTTGTTTACAAAATCGAGAGGGCGAAAAGCGAATGTCCGGAGCTTTAACCGGGTTGGTGGACATGTAGACTTCACCTAGGGGAGTTGTAAAACCCTGATTCTAAACCAATGGTGCACATGGGTTCCAGTACCCTGAGGGAACAAATGGCATATGGACCAATCGTTGGTCACCTGCTACCATGGGACTGCATCTCCTTACGATGCTCCACTGCCTTGTGGATCAGACCTTCAGGTCGAAGGCTCTGGGTGTGGCCCCATAAGAAAACCACCTGCTTCTGTTTGGGCACTCTGGCAGTATTCCACCACTCAAACAAATCAAATGATTTATGTGGCGCATATCTATTTGGTGCCTCCTTGTACCAATATCTATGTGTTAAAATAAATAAATAAATAAATAAACAAAAATAGAGCAAAACAGGATAAATTAGAGTCGTGTTCGAATTGAGAAATAGAAAAACTAGAAGACAGTCACTGTTAAATGTCCAGCCATATTTCAGTCATGCAATATTGTCTTTGTTTGAATCAATCTTCCTAGATCATTACCGATACATCTTCAGAGTGAGCATTTTTATAATTAAAATTATGCTTAAATTGATTGTAAACAGGTAATTGTTGAATCAATGCGCCATATATCAAGGAATAAACCATTGAATACTGCTAGATAATACATATATATACACTTACCTAAATCGCTGAGGTATACAGGATTATCAGCAACACGTTGTCCAGCTTGGAGCATCGCAAGAACATTTTCTCTGTTTAATTGGAAAAAATGAAAAGAATTTTTTTAGAACAAAATAACAATGAGCAAAATGATACAAAATCTATGCAGTTTATATATTCGAACTTGAAGTATGATTTTTAATGTAAGGGCTGACCAAAAAATCGAAACCGGTTAAGCAAGGTGTAAACTTCCTGTATTACGACTATACTATTTACAAATAATTAGTACTGCTGAGAGGTCCTATGCAAGGACGAAACGGTCGTCCAGTTTTCTCAGGTTTGTAATGATGATCCAACATTAGTCAGTTCGTCATCTCAATAATTAGTGTTTATTCTTTGTTCAGCAAACGTCAAGTATAAAACCGAAGCCATACTTTGTTTAGTCAATCAGGAAACAGAAATATATGATGGCTTACTTTTCACATTAAAAAAATAGAATTTAGGATATGTATTTTAGGATCCCTGAATTACAGCCGACGTCAGTTCGTGATGAAAACTCAAATCTTTATTGCTAAGACGAATTCCTAAGCTTATTTTGATATTTGTTCTGTGAACCGGACGCGGGTTTCTGGTCTCTTATTATTGTAAGCTTAACTAATTATGAGTAATTGTAGAACCATCTATTATTCATTTGTTTTTGCATATAAATAATTCGCGGACAGTCAATCAGCTACAACTTAGGATCAGGCACATATATACATCGGTCAAAGTTTTCACACCTCCTTAGCACAACAAGATGAACATCGGATTCATAGAAGTAATTAATTCAGTGGTGGTAATGTATAAAAGAAAAAAATCGTATATGAGGAAATAGTACAGGAAGAAAAATTAGTTGGTAGAAAGAAACATATGAAGTGATTTTAATCTCATAGTTTAAGGGAAGACAGAGAGTGTATACACATATGCCATTGTGATCGATTCTGAGCCATGTAACATATAGTCGACAACCGTTGGTTACGACAGTCACGTGGACCACAACTAAGTAGTCTGCATCTACCACGAACATGGCTCACACCAGAAGTTAGTGACTTCAATGACTGATTCCACGTTTTGGTTTGGCCACCTCTAACTTTCTTCCAACCATTTCCAACACTAGTCAGCTTTGCGCGTTGTGGTAATCGGTGTTCAGGCATACGTAACACGTGGCTCAACCAAAAACTTTAAGGATGAAATATCAACTATATTAGAACTTACCGATACACAGGATTAAGGCTAATTATATCTCGGATTGTCTTTACAATTTCAGCGCTTAAAGCCTAAATGAATAAATGAACAAATAAAGAAAAGATGGAATTTAAAATGTGACTGAAGTTTGATGACTTTCACAAATGTACAAAACACAAATGAATATATTAATTAATTCATAAAGTGTACATAGACCAGCCTTGAAGTAAAGCGTTCGTTTCACACTTTGTACTTTTACTCTTGTGTTCAAGTTGTCGTGTAGATTTAGTCTAGGGTTACTAGAAGAACATAGGAAACCGATTCGAGAATTCCATCAGACGATTTGTCAGTAGCGACGGAAAAAACTACAATGAACATTTCTTTTGAAAAACTAGAAGCCTATATAGAGCGTCAGGAGAAAAGGTTTGAACAGTCTCAAATAAGATTCATGGAAGCTCTTATGCATAAAATGTATAGGTTCCTCGCTTCTAGTAACACATACTGATTCAGTCATGAATGTCAACCATGAATTTAACTTTGATGACCTAGCAGGTTTTACTTTTGAGTCATGGTTCAAGAAATATGAAGATCTGTTCCATATTGATCTCTGGAGACTGGGTGACGCTTCAAAAGTCAGAATAATTTTAAGAAACTTGGAACTACAGAACATGAACACTATAGTAACTTCATTCTTCTAAAGAACCTACTGGACTTTAGTTTTGATGAAACAATTAAAACCATGTCTCAAATCTTTGGAGAACAGTCATCTCTTTTTAATATCCGTTACCAAGGCTTGGAGATAACGAGCAGATAACCAGCAAATGGCTGGGTGAACCGAGAATGTGAGAGGTTTGAGTTGTCTTCCATGACAAGACGAGATTGAGTGTCTTGTATTTTTCTATAGCCTGTATTAATCCGAGAATGCGGATATCCGAACAAGTACCATAAGCAAACTTGAACATTGTCCCAGTATGACCCTACAGAAATTAAATACTGAGTTTGAAGCATGATATCTCTATGGTAGAGAACGATAACGGGTTTCTTCAGGTCAACGCAATCGACAGAAAAGTCTTACAAGGTTTTAGCGAGCAGAATTATCGCAATGACAGTTACAAGCCATCATCCCCATGCTGGGTCCGTGGAGGTTGGCGTTTCAAAGGGTTTTGTACGTTTAAAAATCATCGTTGTACTACATGTTCTAGAAAAGGGCATAAAGAAAGTCATCGTAAAATCCGAAAATGCCTTCAACAACCGAAAGAATATTCTAAAGGATTTATTCTGCGAACAGCCAAAGTAACAATAGCTCTTAACACGGACGGCTCACATAACCGAAGAAAATGTGCTTACAGCTGGACATGGCTTTCGATACAATACATGATAAGATGTTAAGAGAAGTTAGGGGTTATCTTCTCACTACATGACCAAACCGTCATTTTCAAGGAGAACTGACACAACATTTTCGCCGGCTGGACTTATGATTGTCGACTCATGTGTTACTTTCGGTGATAGAACCGTTCCAAAAACATTGCGCCAAAAGGTTCTGGAACAATTACACAGCGGCCATCCCGGCATCAACTGGATAAAATCATTGGCTCAAAACTACGCTTACTGACTTACAATGGGTCACGATACTGAAACTAGATGCCACAATTGTTCATCGTGCTTACAAGCAACCCAAAATCGACCTTTGGTCGTACCACGGTATTTGGCGGTTGACTATATTACTGATTAAATATTACCCTAGATGGAGTGTTTTAAGTTGAAATTTCACATCTCGATTCATTAAATCAAACGCTAGGCGTATATATCACAAATCACAACGACAACAACATGGAAAAATGAGGAAAAAAGAACAACATAATGTTAATCCTATCATTGACATTACCTTAATTTCTTGTGTATTTTCATACAGATCATGATAGAGATTAATTGTTTCACCAATTAAAACTGGTGAAGAAGCACCAAGTTCAAGGTTATCCAATATTGTGGAAGCACTGGAACTACCACTACTACTACTCCCACCACTAGTGTTGCTATCTGACTGATTTTCACCTTTTATAGATGTTGTATCTTCCGAAGATGGTGATGATGTTTGATTATTTGATGGTTTAGAACTTAAAGATTCTGTGATTTTGACCGCTGCGCGTTTAGCGCGTCGAACTAAACTGTTACGTTTTCCGACTGCTTCATAAAATGCATATAAAGTAGAATAATTACAGATTAAAATAAAACATAGAGAAGAATGAATACAAAAATTCACACCAATTGGTCACTGGGTGAAAAATAATTTCATGTTTAAAATGTACTGAAAACAGCTCCTTAGAGCTCTAGCAATTATCACTTTAAATTAGTCACTAGAAAGTATAAAATAGATTTTAAGTATAGAGAGTTATGGAAATGGTTGCATTTTATAGTTTTACATCGTGGGTTAACCCCAATTAGAAAATCATCAGGAACCCGGTAAAAATGGGTAATCATTTTATTTCAGTATGAAACTATCCACAAAGGTGAGCATCCACAACCGCCTCAAGGGTCGAACCCAGGGATTTAAGATCTTGAAGCAAGTGCTTAACCTTTATACCGCTGAGTTTTATTTCAATGGTTTACATTTCTAACTTCAGTCAATATGCGATAGTGAGTTACCATTGTCCGCTCTTATAGGTGATGCTTTTCCCATCCCTGACATGGTTGAGCAGTCGTAACCAATAGAGTTTGGCCATGTTAGACGTTAGATTAACATCATCAGTAGTAATTGCGTATTTCTCGAATTACTAGTGCTAACACAATTCTATCGACCAAATGGGTAATGTGGCCTCTAATCAAAGGACAGTATAAAACAAAGTGTATTAACATATCTGGTTCAATGCTGAAAATAATTGTCAATATCCATGGATATATCGATTATTTGGATATACCACGTGTTCCTATGACAATATTCATACAGTATAAATCTCTTATACAGTGATACAAACGATAATAACTAAATCATGCTGATTGAACCGTAATCTGAACGATTTCTCATTAGTCATTTTTTGCTATCACACCATTTTGAAGAGTATTATCATTGTTATTTGGCTATTTAAACAGAAGTAGATGATTCGAAGCAGAACAAACAATCTAGTGGTTAAACATCGAATTCATTGTTCTAACATTAAACAATGAATTTGAGCCTAAGTTTAGCTTTGTTAATTCTGTTTAATGTATGTACCATATCTTTCCTATTCAGTTTTTTTAATTATATTATGCTACTTATTAATATTAAGTAGCTTATACAATTATCCATTATTTTTGAGCATGTAGCGCTTAATGTCCTGTTATCGCTGTGACATTTAATTCATCAATTACTGTAATCATATTCTCTTGACATTCTCAACAATTCCTTTCACTGAAAATTTATTTATTTGTGACAATAAAGATACTTTACGTGAATAATTTGGAATTGTTGAATGAACACAACTACTACTAGGTGTTACTTCTTCGATCATACCTTGACGCGTATAAATGCTTAAGACAACTCAAGAATTGAGTTCTGTAGAATTTATCATTAATACAATCATTTTAGTAAAAAAAATATCGAGTCTTGGATACAAATTACTGTTACTTCCAGTGGAGGATAGGCCGCTAACCGATGTATACAAATACATTGGTTTTATTTGAGATTTTATGGGTTACTCCGTCATTCAGTTTGAATATCCAAATGGATTTAACAACGCTACGTGAGTTTACATAACTATTTCGTTTTATATTAATGCTAACGAAAAGATAGTAGGGTTTGAGAATCATATACTCCAACATGTATTTGGTTATTGAGTAATTTTAAATTATATCAAACAGTCAACTTCAACGTAGAATATGACATAGATGTACGTTAGCCCAAGTTCTCATATTTGATTAACACGATGAGATGATAATGACAAAATAGATCGAAATAATGTAGTGGCAATAATAAAACGAAAGACTAAACATTGTGAATATAGTTTGAGCGGACAGAGTGGAAAAGTTTGTATGAAGGGGATTCTGAAAATCAAGATTCAGGACAAGATAAGGAGTGAATGTATTTACATCATTGTGAACGATTCTCAGTCATAAAGATTATTACTGTATACTAACCTGGCAAGCTGATCTCTTCTTCTACATTATCCTCTACAACTGGACGAATCAGTTCAATGCTAAACACAATATACATCATATATAAGAAAGGTAATTAGGATTAGTTTACAATAAAGGGAAGTAAGAATGAAGAAAAAATTATAACGAGAAAACTTAACAATTACATTTAATCAGTTATACGCGACGTGGAAACTGATACATATGTGCATCGATTCAAATTGTTATACAACATTAACACAACGAAACAAAATTATTACGAGACAAATACCAGAGTTTTAGAAGTAATAACAATATCAAAAGTAGTAGAAAAGATTAGGTATAGTAAAGAAAAGGTACAAGGTTTTGGGACTTAGATTCTAAAGGAAGAAAGTCAGTGTACTGTTACGGGTATGAGGACTGGTGTCACTTCCCGGCTGCCCACACCGTGGAAGGGTATTTCTTGAGGAACCTAAAAAGGAAGTTGGATTAGTGTTGGCCTTAACGACCTGGGAGCGTGACCGCAGAGCCCAAGGGACAACTGCTTGAGGCCGGTCGCACACGGCCTCTTTGTGGGAGGTTTTTAGTGTGTTAACTCCGTTCTTCAAAGGGTCTTACCGCCGGAGACGGAAGTCCGTGAGGTAAGGTGAGGTGTAACATTTTTAGGGTCGACCTTTTCTAACCTCTTCCTTCCCTGTGAGAAGGCAGCATCGCTGCAAACTACATCAATAGTTATGGACTTTATTTATTCATCAATTATAATAGTGTTGAGGCTAGTTATACACACAACAGTTTTGTGAATAGTAGTAGTAGCTTTGGACTTGTTGGACCTTACTTTTAGAGACAAAAATCTATGAAATACCGTATGATTTATTTTTGGTCCATAGTCTTTTTAATCGCCTTCTTTTGTTTTGGAAACACCAGTACCGCTAGAAATGCTAGTTCTTTAAGAAAAACACTTTACTATCCCCGTACATGTACATTCGGTAGTATGACTTTACCCTTGGATCTTAGATTTGTTACTTCTAATTTCACCGTTTTACAGATCACCTGTTAGAAACGGTGGAACTTTAAGGAACAACCGTTTCAGTTAATATAAATCAACTTGGTCATCATGATATGCAAAATCGACATCTACATCAGGGTACCTAGCTACCGACAACTAACGACACTGTACATAGGAGCATGGTGTTGTAGATATGACACTTGAAATATAATACTAGTACAAATGATAGGTGATAGAAGACTTCAAATATATGTTAAGTGTACACGGATGTAGTGAATAACGAACATACAGTGTCAGGGGTAATATAAAAGATCAGACGTAAAAGATATGCTTCAAGGAAATACAAATTGGTGAAATGAGAATACAAAAAGATTATGAGGTATTTAGAAGTTCAGAATTTGAGGGGAGACACGCATGGATGCACCTATGCCATTGAAAATGGTTTTGAGCTGTGTAATTCAAACTCTCAAACCACTGGTTACCATAATCAATGCAGACCCCAACCAAGTAACAAACACTTATTAACATGCCTTAGTTCAATTGTCAATGACTGATGCCATATTCGATTTACCCTCCCTTTGCTTTCTCCGAACCAACTCCTACGCCAGAAAACGTCGCCCGTCAAGGTAGGGGGTAGTTGGGGACACGTACTAGCAGCCTGCCTGAGTATCTGGGCTACCTGTTCCTGTTATTTAAATATTTTAAAAAGTTATCTGTTTGTTTTGTTTGTTTTAACACATCATCATTTCAAATTAAACACATAACCTATTCAAGTACGTTTATGAAGAAAAACTCATGACATTTCGATGTACAAGTTCCAAAAAAGTACAACCATCAGAGGCATCCTGGTGGTTGGCAATATGCATTGAAAAAGAATGACCACTATTCAGATGTTGATTCCTGAAACTGCTAATATCTAACTGACGACCACTCAATATTTATCGTCAGCATCGATCAAGAAGTAACAAATGGAAACTTGTTAAAGTACTTTGTGCTGATAATTCTATATTGTACCAAAAATACATGATATTGAATAAAGCTAATAATAATAATAATAACAATAATGATAATAATAATATGTGCCAACCCATCTCGGTTGATGAAGATTTACTACCACTTCAATCGATTTGCCATCCTTACACAGTATTCTATTCCTAATCCGGAGATTCCTTAATCAGTGGTCCCAAAATACACGAGCAATGATTTGAAGACACCTATGATTAAATACTAGCAGCATACGAATATTCTCTGTTCTTAATGGCCATATTTCATACCCAAAAAGTAGAACGGACAGAATCGCTGCGCAGTAAACTCGTTCTTTGGTTGACAGACGGGTATCTCACCTACGCCACAACTGACATAAATGGACAAAAACCAATCGAGCTTTCTGAACTCGCGTCAAAAAATCGTCAGATGCCAGACCATCAGGACTGATGAGACTCCTAAGATAAATGAAGAGGTCGATGAGTTCGACTACTTCACTTCCTATCGACAAATTAGGCAACGACGCAAGTCAATCCTGAAGTAACATTTTGGATTTGGAAGGAAAGAACCGCATCCCGAACATTGTTGCTTAAGGTGGTCAGAAAACTGCATTGTCAGTGCCTTCACCAAACAGAAATACACCGTCTGTGTATTCTAAATCAACAAGTGAATCTTCTGGTGGAAGATCAACCCCTGAAAAGTCAGACAATAAAAGTGCTATCGCTAAAAGCATGCCAAACCACGCCCCCCTCAAATGACTAATCATCATAAAACAAAAGTTCTAACAGTGTAAACATCGAGAAAAAACAAGGACGACAAGGGAAACACATTTGATAAACAAAAGACTCACCGACGATGTCCAATAACTAGTAGTCGAATTTTCGAGCCTAAATCATCCCATTCAGGAATGTGTACAAATGTGCCAACTCGATGCAATTCATCCATACTATTTGCGACATCTGACTGTCTACAAGAAGTGTCAGAATCAAACGGGTGAATTATAAACAAGAAATGGATAATGCTAAGATAAATAGTCATTTAAAAACAGAATGTCTATGTGTTATATCCGAACGAATAATAAATGATTGGTAACTGATAGAATCTACTTATGGACTAATATTATACGAATATTCTTCTTGTATAACTATTTAGTAACTTTATTATATATATATTCATATTCCTCTTTTTATAAGCCTCAGTTTGACCTAATGACGACTTTTATACGACTTACTATTCTTAAGTTATTCCCAATTTATTAGTTATAGTCTCTCACACTCACAGCTACTTTTAGCTTAATCTTGTATAATCATTGGTTTTTATTTTATGATATGATGTGATCTGATCTGTCTGTATGGAAAATACGTATGTCTGAACCATACGATTCATACGGTAGAGACTGATGTTTGCGTTCTAAACTGAACGGGCCGAGACAGGCGAAAAGTTACTATACGGAGGACCAATAAGGACTCAGGGTTGACTCAAGGCTTCTCGTTCTGGTTAACACACCATTAGTTTAGTACAAGGACAAGGTCATAAAAATCGGTATTCTGATTGCCGATTTTTGTCACGTGATATTTAATGAGCCATAGGACAAGAAATTGTGTACTTGGCTTTGAGTTACATCCTAAGTAAGTGATACTACTGCCCGATGGATCATATCAGAATTAGATGGAGAGCAAGGTTTCGATCTGTAACATGGTGTCTAAAAATCAAATCACTAGAAAATGGAAATACACTTTAGTAATTCAGAATTTGAAGATGAAATTAGGGAAACAGGTAGTAATTTACCATACAAATATCTTTATATAAAAATTTAAGACATAAATCTCCAGCTGTGATATTATCATTTGAAGTACTATGAAACAGGAATAGTGCATAGACTACTTGATCATTTACAGATATATATAAATGTAATTAGGAACAACAAAAACAAATTACAAGAGGAGAATTCATTCATACATATGTAATTTGTTTGTATGCATTTATGGAGTGAGCTACATCGATTTTGAATTGAAATGAATCGTGTAAACAACCCAACTAATTATGTATGCAACTAAATGCTTTCATATATTAAGAAATTATTTATTTTGTATGACCTGGTACGGCCGAGAGTGGGCAGAGTTAGCTCTCCCTTTCCAAATGCTCTCACGTGACCACGCGTATATAGCCTCTGCCAAAAAAGTCCTAATCAATGCCTTCTAGCACCACGGGTGTTGTTTACAAAATTGAGAGGGCGAAAAACGAATGTCCGGCATTTTAACCGGGTCGGTGGACACGTAGAGTTTACCTAGACGAGTTGGGAAAACCCTGCTTCCAAACCAATGGTGCACATGGGCTCCAGTACCCTGAGGGGACAAATGGCGTGTGAGCCAATCTTTGGTCACCGGCTAACATGGGACTGCATCTCCTTACAATGCTCCACTGCTTTGTGGATCAGTTCTTAGGTCGAAGGCTCTGGGTGTGGCTACCTAAGAAAACCACCTGCTTCGGTTTGGGCACCCAGGCAGTATCACAGCCCACACAAATCAAATGAGATTTGTGTGTCGCATATGTATCTGTTGTTCCCTTGTACCAGTATATATGTGTTCAAATAAATAAATAAAATGCTTAATCAATTATCGTCTAGTTGATGTTTAGAGATTTTGTTTTTGCAAGTTACTAACCGGTTTTTGCAGGAGTCAACAATTTATTGTGTTAAAGCAGAGATAATGACTAGTATCGGAATCCAAAACCTAAATTTTTATTTTCGATTTAGGACTTGTTTGTTGAATCCACCTTCATTCCAGTGTTTCATGTTCACTTTGGGACTCGAACCCAGTAGCGGAGTGAAGCGCAGGTGTATACAGTTAATGATCCCTAGTTTTTTTTTAAAAAAAAGGTGACAGAAACTATGACTTACTCTGTATTTGGTTTCTTTAAAAATATTCCCGCATATGGAGCATTCAATTTGATTTTTCGACGAATAAGACTTATCAGACGTGAATCAGTGATCTTATAAATTTTTTTGTTGGAAAAGAAACGAAAAAATCACAATGAAATGATCATGATCACAAAAGTGGTAGGATTATAATTTATGGACGAATCAATCAGATTTAGGACAGCAGATCTTGGCTTTTGGCGCCAAATTCATATATCCGTTTGATTAAATAGCGTTTTGGTATTTTAGCTGATGTCAGTTTGTGTTGAGAACGATAAATCTAATTCCTAACCCTAACCATTAACTGTGAATCATAATTTTTATTCTTCACACTGGTTTATAACTTTCATTTAGCCTTAGCAAATAAGATGAACATTCTCAAAGTCACTTTAATGTCGCTTAAAGATGGTCCATAAATTACAGTCTCACCAAAGAAGTTATTTTTACTTAGATAGAGATGATGTGAATATATGTCAAGTAAAGCTTTTTCCAAGAACTCTTGAATCGACCAGCCCCACTGAAGCAACCCAATATCGAAGCAGCACCCATGGACCTCCTAATCAATGTTGGCCTACCAACAGTTGAAGAAATCAGCATGGCCATCAGACAAATCAAGAGTGGCAAAGCAGCAGGACCAGACAACATTCCAGCAGAGGCATTGAAAGTAGATGTAGCGGTAACTGTAACCTACTATGGGAGAGAACAAAACACATCCCAGCGGAGGAAGAAATCAGGAAGAAGCGCTGGATGTGGATAGGACACACATTGAGGAAAGCACCCAACTGTGTCACAAGACAAGCCCTCATTTGGAATCCTCAAGACTAAAGGAAAAGAGGAAGACGAAAGAACACATTACGTTGGAAAATGGAGATAGACATGAGAAAAATGAACAAGAATTGGATAGAACTAGAAAAGAAGGCCCAGGACAGAGTGGGTTGGAGAATGCTGGCCGGCGGCCTATGCTCCATTAGGAGTAACAGGCGTAAGTAAAGCCTTTCCCAAATTAACTATTAAGTTCATATCAAATTAACTGTGTATAAACCTGTTGGATAAGTTGTGCATCAGATATTATGTAATACTACTCATAATAACAATAACAAAAAAACAACCTGTCTTTGTGATGAAATAATTCCTAAAATGTGTAGTTATGAGATGTCAAGAGACAGATTGGCCGCTGGAATAAAATATCCGTGTGGAATAGACAAATCAAGTAATCTATCAAGATCTGGATATAAATTTAATACCTATTAATGCATTAAGACTCAATAGTAGTTGAGTCCTATCAGTTAATTCTGATCAGTAACACCGAGATAACTATTTGGGGTGGTATAGATATTCATGTTTTCCTCAACCTTTCGTACAAAGAAATGTGGTTGGAGCAAATTTTGTAGCTATTTTCTTACGTATTGTGTTGGTGTCAGTTATAGCTAACATGGTAAATATTTCGATTGATTGAAGCTGCCTCGAAGTGATCTAAAAAACAAACGTCTACAACTGAGAATAAAATTCGAGAGAGACAAGTAGAAAGCATAACATAATTCTGAAACTCAAAATCCAGGAGAACACAATGAATCTATACATGTGAGAACCACGTCCCACAATGTCTCCAACTATTCGTCATAATAATTTCACATACCCCGACTAGATAGTTGAGATCTATCAACACGGTTATTCAGCAGTCAACAGTTTCATGGTCTGATAGTGTGGCTTGGTATGGCTATCTTAGCTTTCGCCAAACTCTTACTTCAGATATCTCATTAGACTTCGAGGTATGTGGTAGCTGAATATATGAAATACAAGTCAATGAAGTTTCATAATCTTATCCAACTGATTTACTTATTGTCTCGTACCTAATCTCGACACTGCTTACTTAGGCGTCTCGATAAACCCAAACGATGTTTCGAAGACATGTATTACCAAATACTAACAAACTAAGTGTCACGTAGGGATAGGCACATGTAGACAGTCAACAGAAGAAAAGGAACGTAGGATATGACACAACCGTTTATTTCCCCTACTTGGGATGGCGAATTAATAAAATGAATAGCAAAAACTTGAACAGCAGGAACGGTGATAGTAAGGAAGAATGAATTTTAAGAATGAGGCTTGAGAAGAAGGAATTTCAGGATCACAAATGTAAATTGCGAAGAAAGATTACGGATAAAAATTCTACCTGTGTCAATACAGTCAATCTTGTTTCATGTCAATCGTTACTACCGTCTGTACACTATAGTTATTTTATGGACCAGGATCGTGAATCACATATTTTTTTATACGACCTAGTATATGTTCCGTTAATAATTGATCCCATGTGCTGGTCTAGTCACATTTAGTCTTTTTTTAATTTATTTATGTGTTGACCACTATAACACATCACGATAGCGTTATGACTTGTTACGAGTAACAACACATGATCCAATCACCAAAGACAATACGTTAAATGGAGAACTTTTTGTTTGAATATACATCGCTCTCTCACTATCTTTTATAGAACCATTTGCTTAATATCCTACATAGTTGAAATATGATTCAGTAAGGCTGAATTCTTTGAGCTAGGTGACAATTTATTGAGGCTTTTTTGTTTTTCTAGATAATAATCATAATATTAAATGTAACCATCCACCAGGTGGTCGGGTATGGGCCATACTCGAAGTATGAAGACTAATGACACTATCCGGATGCTCAAGTCAGAGTAGGTGAAGCGGTGCTAGGACGCGGGACGTAGTTGCCAATACCTAAACGAGTTAACTAATGAGCCATCTTTTTAGACAAAATCATTGGTATTTCTCCAACAGGTGAAACGATAGCTTATTCTGTCGAGATATGCCTAAGAACCATTTAGATTAATCTCATCAGACCTAGTGGATTAGTATCTGAGGGAATCTAGGTAAGGATAAAGAAAGCCCGGTTGGTATTTGCCAACTTTTGTCAATTATGGTGTAGACAAGGTGTCTGTCTATTAACCAAAGTGTGTATATTGTGCAGGGGTCTTTCCTATTATATAGTTGTGAAACAGTCTATTAAAGTAGAAGACATGTGTGAGGTGAGGGCTTTTGATCACACATGTCTTTGAAGGATTGCGCACTTTCCGTGAAACGACTGGGTGAGCCATGTTGAGGTCACACATAGAGTACTTGGCAAAGTGGCGAATCAGTTGATGAGGTAGTTAATCCTCATCAACTGTGTTGGTCAGGACATGTTTTATGTAAGCCTAACCACTGCCTAGCACGAACAGCGACGCTTGCTAGTGCAGGAGTCATTGTGCCATGTTAGTAGGTGCAAACTACCTGGTTAGGGTCTGAGATAACCACCATCACTGTCTAGAAACTTTAAATGAAGTAGTTCAGAACTGTTCACAATGGTGAGGAGTCATTTACTCTTTCTCTGAATTTTAAATCCCAGTGTCTTTTCACACATACCTTTTAACTTTGTCCACTCAAACCACATTCTCAAGGTCTAATCTTTCAACGCATGTATCTCAATAGATAAACACGTAATGTTCATTTGAAATGGTACCTATTGATGACTTTATGCGTATACCATACATACGTACATACATACATACCTCAATCATTTTAACAAATTTTGGGAATAACGGTGAACCAGATATTGCAATCACCGGTACAATAGGGAAATTCTCTGGGATATTTTGTGGAGACAATGCTAATGGTGGAACTGCAGGAGGAAGTGGTGTAGATGATGGATCAGATTCATGTGCATTTGAAGTAGGTAAGCCATCTGGATCAATACCACTATCATCGTCTGACGAACCTTTTCCCGATGAAGTTGAAAATGCATTTTTTGGTATGAATTGGATCTATAGATTGTTTTTTTAAAAGTAATGAACAAAATATTTGAACAAATACGACGAGGGATAGATAGTTTCATTACTAACCAATAAACGCAAATTTACAAATCGTAAATTTCATAATCACTGAAACTTAATAAAAACAACAGCTACAACAACTGTAAAAGTATAACCCCACCATTATAATGGATATATGAAACTCATTTACCTAATAGAAACTTATGTACTCGGCTTTGAAACGTACTATCCAGTTATCCGGACCAACGTAGATAAGATTAGATTTAAACATAAGGCCCCATTAAAGTCTAGTGCTTAAACAGCTGAATTACTACCTCATAACAATGGACATAGGACAAACTGCAATAATTGTCTGGAATGGATAACTTTTCGAGGAAGAAATCAAATTTAATATGTACAGATGTGTTAAGTAGTGTTCAGATAATTTTGTTGGCTTTTGTCACTATTTGTTGTTCTCAAAATGTATATATCATGACTATGAAATCGATTACAGACACAAGCGAAATTAAGCAGGGTCATTTACCGGACTTAGCATCCTCGAAAGTAATTTTTCTAACTTTGTGATCTCTTAATGTACATAATCAGTCATCAGGATATAGTCTATCAGACCTCGTTAGACCCCATTTTGTCACTGCAGTGCGCTTGGATTAGACCACAAAAGGTGGTTCAGCTACGTATGCGAGGAAGTCATAGGTTAACAGATTATCCAGCTGATGCCCAGGGTAGTGTCTCAACAATAAACTAAGCATAAAAAGAATAATAACTGAAATTAAGTACTTGCTAATTATGATTATCCTTAAGCTTAATTTTAGACATTGAATAAAGCATAGGAAGTTTAGAAGAGTGAAATAAACCTCCACAATTTATGTAAATTAGAAGTGCTTTATTATATATTTAAATCAAAATAGAAGTGAGATGACTACATGATAACGAAGAACATTTTATGTAATACTGTAGTGAACGAAGACTTAGTGGGGAAAACCAAGTTATTGTTTGAAGGAAAATTATACGGCGCCTTCGTAAAACATGTAAACCATACATTATACACATTATTTGTACACCTTCCTTCAGTTACCCATTACGTACTTCATGATTCCTTGAATTCTGTTGTTATCTAGATTGCTCTCCGTCTCCCATCCTCTTCTTTTTAATTTATTCTTATGCTAGCCGGCATTTCACTTCCGACTGCTGCTAGATACTACTTACATCTGTCAGCATAAGTAGCGTACACCACAACAGTAAACAATTGTAAGTTGTTCTCAAGTTTAATTTACCATGAGTTAACGAGAAGATAATCCAATAATGTAAGTCCTAATGATCTGTACACTGATGCACCTATGTGTATTATGAAATGGTAAAATGTGAGCGTAAGTAAAGTGACTATTATACAACTCTTCCTACTTTAGGTTGTGACCATTACTCTCCGGATATTCTTATTAACGGGTAAGTCTATAACAAAACAGAGGATTTAAATGCTGTACAACGGTGATACGGAAAACGATCACAACTGGATTATAAAAATCGTCATTAGATTATTAAAACATTTTCTTGATAATACGAATAAAGTATTACTACAAAGCATAAATTTGTGTGTGATGTCTTCAATCTAAATATTGGAAACAAATATTGTCCTAAAGCACAGACCAAAGGCTATAGTATTAATTTCGAAGTTACACAGGTAACTACTATTTACAGGTTTAGTTGAGGAAACTTTGATGTTAAAATCTAAAGGATATTAAATATTTCTAATGATCACACCAAATGTGAGCAAAGATAAAGAAAACCATACTCTTGAGAAACAACTAAATAATTCGACTGATTTAGAAGTAACCGAAGATATCTAGAAATACAAAATACATCAGTCTTACCTGAGACGATGGCAATTTCAACATTGACGCGTCCAAAAACTGACTGCGCTGTCCTCCAAAGTAAGCGATACAAGGTGCACAAGTAAACTTCGAATGATGAATATAGCAAACTTTTCCAAATTTAAGGGCACGCAAGCCATTTGTACAACCTTTTCTTAACATTTCCTTTCTAACTAACTAGTTGAATTTTCAAGCAAGGGATACCGATCCTCCAAGGGTCAGTCTATAAAGTAACAAGTAAGGAGAATTCAGTTTAAGAAACAACGTCTATCGTCTGAAATGGTTAATTCAGATGAAGTCTATTCATAGAGAACTAGCATACATTTCTGACCCTTTAAACAAACATAGTATTCATAGTCTCCAGGCTTGGTGTGACAATTGAATACAATATAAATACAATAGTCAAAATTTGGCTTACTTTCAATCCACCTTTTGTTTTATATATCCTAATGTTAGGTAGTTAGAGGCAATCACTAAAATGTGGCGAACTCAGGTCTCGTGTAATATAGTGATTGTAGTTACGAGATATCTTAAATTTGCACAGAGTTGCAAAGAAAACGCTAAAAGGATAGGATTATTTGATAAGAAGTGGTGACGTTTGCTAAAATATATTTAAACACTACTTGATTGGTTGAGGTTGTAAACAACATCCCTGACCCAAAATTTTTGATGAGGGTTGATCAAAAGTTTTGGATAACGAACAATGGCTTTTCGAGGAGTATACGCCATACGGCATTTATGAGGCCAATAATCACAACGAATATTAAAAACAATTATCATGTAAGAAAGGCACACCAACCTTGAAGATACAAACCTCCCACATTCAGTTCTCAGTGTCCAATACACTATATCTCTGTGATTCAATCGGTTTCAAATAGTTTTAAACTATTCTGGACGGAATAGAAGACGTTTTTTGCTCGACAAGCTTCCTTATCTGGTAGTGTTTGATCACTGATGTCTACAGGTAAGAACTCAAGCATATTAAACGATAAAAGATTAAAGGAAATGGTAAATCATAGTGGGATACTGTCCTTAGTCCTGAACAATATGTTAAGTTTCTTCTTAGAGAGCCTCTGAAAAATCGCTTGGACTAGTTCAAGTAGCGGCTAATTCTAGCATTTGACTACTCGTAAAGAGTAAATATGTGTTAACCGTCCTATGTTTTATCTCTAATTTCTGGGTGTCACACCTAAAGTCTGTGTTGAAGCTGGGTATAAGTAGGCGTTTAAGAGGACGCTCAAGAGTCTTCAGGATTTTTTAAGTCATTGGGAGATCACCTCCGAGACGCCTATAGTGAAATGAGTGAAAGTTCAATGACTTGAAGAGCTCTTCATAATTCTTGAATTTTGGTCCCCGAACTGATTTTGTGGCCCACCTTTGGATTTGTTCAATGTTTTGTTATCCTTCTGGGCTAATGGAGGAGGAACTATGTCTCCATATTCCAACTTAGATACTTCTGTAGAAAACTTACCTTATGTTAGGTTTGAAGCTTCACGAGTTCACTTAATCTGCGAACGGAAACAAGACTTAGTGACCAAAGACCAGTAATCTAGCTATTGATGCGTTCCAGCCCCGCTATCTAGAAGGGGAAGTCAAAGCTTGGTATGGAAAATACATTCTGCAAACAGCCAGAAAACGAGAGAGCACCACAAACACAGTTTAAAACATATATATATATATATATATTGCCATGGAGCTTTTAAACATTTAATCGATAATTTCGTCAATCGACTATGTGCGTAGGTGTTAAGGAACGCCCACGCATACATCTGCATACAAGCTCCACAAAGATAAAATGACAAACTATGAGTTTTGGGGATATATCGTCCCCAACACCTTAATTCTATTTATAGTCTTTAATATGTTTCAGATGGACTAATTTGCATTTTGAGGTGTTAGAGGTAAGTTCGTTGTTATCTACCCAGCTTTGAAGTCGAGTGAGATTTTCCAGAAGTGCCATTTCATCATCTCGATTGCAAATGTCTCCCCGAAGTTTCAGATTATCAGCGAAAAGTAATAAATTGGATGATACTTGCTGAGGACGGTCTATAGTGGCATTGGACAATAACCACACACAAAACAGAACACAAGACTCCTCGGAAAAAAGATATTCAATATTTAACGCGGATAAATACCTAACAATGGAAAAGGCGGGAAAAAGGAGTTGAAGGAATTGGGGTTGATCGAATGGCATGGCACGGCCATGCAGGCGTGGTCTATTTTATCTTATATCTTTTAACCATATTAAATATACTGTCCTATCTCTAGCCTAAGCTTGTTCTCCATCATGTATTGGTAATTGATACGATACAGTGAGTTGGTGTAGTCGATGGTGTGACTTCCACGTAAGACCTTATAGACTAGGTAGTTATATCATGAAAAATCTACAATTTTAGGATCAGGTCTATTACCATAGTAGACCACAGTTCTACAGGTCATTTGTGTTAATTAAAAGAGAGGTTCGAGTACTAAACCCTAAGGGACCACAAAAGAACATTTCGTAACCCGAGAAAAAATGAATAAAAAGGTGGCTTTGGTCGATAGCATTCGATCTGAGCTTAGAAGGACTTGACCCATATGATATTAATCACCACCCAGTGATCAATCAATTGTGATTACATCTCAGTCGTACAGGAGGTCGATCGCTTCACGGATAGTCAAGTGGTGGCGTCTCTGACTGTGAATGTGGACGACATGTGATCAAATCCGTCAGGGAGCACTAGATCCCTCTTGATTACAGGCACACCTTGCTGACGAGTGCCAAGTAGCACGAAGCCCGGGTCCATGGTTTCCTGTGGACTACCTCCAACCACCATCTAATCTCAACATAGTGCACGCAATGTCTAGTCATCTAGACTAGTGGTCACTTTACAACTTGGTCGATAGCATTCGATCTGCACTAAGAAGGACTTGACATACATGACACTGATCACCACCGAGTGATCAATCAATCGTGAAGAATGACTTTTACATATCGATTATTCAGATACGATATTAAGCAATCAATTAACGGTTACTTGATACCTTGCTTATTGATGATGCGTATATGATTGATATCACTATGGGGATTTGTGGACGTTGCAGTATTTTCACAATTGAATTCACGAAACTGGCGTTGAGTGCTTTCAGGTTTCAGTGGTGGTTTAGATTAGATCGACTCATGAATGTAATCATGAAAATTTATGATTTACCTCATCAATAGCCTTCGAGAAGTCCAGGTATGTGACATTAAACTTTCCCTTGCGACCAAGGATGGTTGTCCACCTGTCCAACGCATTCAGCAAGTTGGTTATACAAGTGACTTTTTCTTAAACTAAGCTGCAGGGATCTTATAGTTTAGGTTATTGTGGTAAGCGTTACTGGCTCGTAGCATGAAAGTTAGCTACGTTGACCTTCTTCGAAAGATGGTGTAATGTGTGCCAACTTCCAAGTTTCCCATACAGTAATTCGATGTAGCGAGAACACAAACACCACACTAGGTATTTTGCCAATGGAGAACCTTCTTCCCTCATTATTACAAAATGAACCGTATACGGGCCAAAAGAAGTGTCCATGTTTGGACGCTACGGTTTCAGATACACCAAGTCAGGTTCACGTCTGATGGCCCTGTTGAGTTGCAGATAGAGTTCTCATCGATGCAGTTAGTAAGGTGCAGTTGAAATGCTTGAGGGTACCTTTCCGCCCATAGGTCGGCGGCGTCACCGTCTTTTTTGGTTGGGCCACCAGGATCTGACATTTGAGAAGCTCTTCTTTTGTATTGCTGAAGGGAGGCTATATGACAGAATAAGGTTTGAGGATTGAAGACAACTTTATAGGTTGGCTTTATTTGATAGTAAAGCCCGACTTCCCTTATTGGATTAGTGCATTGATCCTCTGCTTGTTTGAACTGCTCATATCTACTGTTTTCAAGATTTCATTTATATTATTCCTAGTAGTGCTTTTCTCGTCTTAGCTTTCTTCATGCTACTTTTTAAATTTGGGGACTTTTCAGAACAGACGGTTTTGTAGCACATAAGATCGTGTTCAGTAAGAAGTCCAAATAAGTGTCCACATCAAGTTCAGGGTGGGCTTATCAGTCCACCTACTGTAGATTCGCCTGTAAAGTGGACACATCCAATAGTTTGCGTTTCTGTTGTCTGTCGCTATTCGGATGTCTTAGCTCAGTTTTGTTGATAAAATTAAAAGCTATGATAGCATGACCAATTTAACACAATGGATCTAGGATTGCGAGATTGTGAATTAGGAATTCTGTGTTGGTAAATAAAAGTCTTAGCGTGACAGTGTCCGGCTATTTCTCCAGATAGTTGATAACTTCACATTTTCAAATAATCTGAGATCCTCAAGAACCAAACTTCAGTAGAGTTGTCATCTTCAATATACATGTGTTCAGCGAAGTTGACTTTAGGAAGAGTGAAGTCCTCTAGAATCAGGATATGAGTGTATTCAAGACGACTAAGATTTTTAGTTCATTAGACTTTATAAGTGACAGTGTTAGTATATGTAGACAGCGTTTATATATATATATATTTGTTCAAGACTCATATCTACGTTATTGTTAAATATGAGGAAAGCAGGTGGAGGGTCTTAAGTTTATGGCTAGACATGGTTAAATAACATCTAACTGATGTAACTAAGGTATTACTTGCCTATAATAGAACCAATGTTAAGGGTATTACTCGTATAATTTTTATTCCTTTACATATTAGTTTGTTAATTCTATCACTTCGAAAAAGTATAACAATATAAAGAAGTTCAAATTTTTTAGCAATTTCCATATTGTTTATATCTGTTTGTCTTCTTAGATAATATGTACAGTTGACATAAGTATGTGTTATTCAACGCTGAATTAAAGATTTGTCATTAGGATCACTAACTGACTATAGTTAGACAATCATTGAACACCTTGAAGCACTTAACAGCTTACCCGCTCAAGTATAGAACCTTCAGTAGTATAAATCCACAACTTATATATCAATGGTCAAACCAATAATCTTCTGTCCTGCGCTTACACACAACATCCACACCACTGAACCGGGATCCAAAGGTTTACAAGTTTAACTTCAATAAGTCAACGAAAACGTCAGTTTACTTAAAATTGCCCAAGGTGGGTACCTTCCACATATTCAACACGACTGAAGTTCACTAGTTACAACTGCATAATAGTATCCTTGTAATTTCTTTCCGAAACTAAACAACTCATAAAGAAATATTTTATAAGATGAATACTTTTACATATAAAACACAAATACTACTAGAACAAAATCTATTCTCAAATCTGACAGATTAAAAAATTTTAACAAATATCACATCTACCATGGTACTTATCAACTTTCATTGCTGTATGCATTGATGTTCTGCTTTTTTAATCTAATCAACGAATTAAAATAATAATGATAGCAACTATTTTATTTATGATTAATTACAACTTAAAATAGACGATCTCAACTGTCTCACATCTGCATTCCCAATGATAAATTGTAATTAATAAAATCTTATTAGGATACTATCGTTAGATTAATATTTATCTGCTCGTTAAATGTCAAAAAATAGAAGCTCTTCTTTCTGATTTCTTCCTTCGCGTTATCTTATTAAGTTTTTGACATATCACATTTTGGTGAGTTCAAGATACTAACGAACTATTTCTGAACTCATGGTATATTATTGATGTCTCATCCTTACAAAGTATAAACATACTTTGATAACATTATCTTACTCATTTTCATTTGTATTTTTTTAATGTATATGTGTAGTGTACAAAATTCCAGAGTCTTTTAGTGAAATCTAAGAACCATACGGTGAATACTTTTATTATGAAATGTCCATCAATTGTCTTAGACTGTAGTATCTCCTCATTTCAATATCAATCACTCTCTGTTCTTGTTCTTTTCTTTTCAATCTTCTCACCCGTTTGCCAACAGGCATCTCATTTTCAGTTGGTGTTATATGCTACTTATATCTGTCAACATCAGTAGCATATTACCACATTTGTACTAAAACGAGATATGTTTACACTAACAATAGTAAGTTATCTAGTTATTGTGTTATAAATGACAAATTTTCATTGTTAACAGAAACCTCGAGTTGATGAATGAGAATAGTCCTTTATTCATTCTCGATCATTAAATTCATCTAAATTATCAGTGGTATGCTAATTCGACCAATAATATACATTCCATGGCTCAAAACTGTTGTTAACATAATTGTCACTGGAAAATTGATACCACAGTTGCTATGACAACAAAAACACATAACGTTTGAATGTTTCAATGATTGTACTTGAAGTCATACGTTAAAAAGTTTCAAATAGTTTGACAAAGACACTCTGTATTATGCCAAAATCTTTTTCAATCGTATGTATGTTCGTATTATAGTATTGTGAGGTGTGCTACTGATATCGACAGATATCAGTAGTTTGTATCATCAATCGAATGTGAAACGCCTGGTGGTGGAGAAGGTTAAGAAGATTGAAGAGAAGAGAATGAGAACAAAGAATGATTGGTGCGGAAACAAAGAGACAATGAAGTCTGAGATGATTGATTAACATTTTGAAAATGGTTCTCAGATTTTATTGTGACATTTCGGAATCCTGTATTGAAATTCATTTAATTGTCCTCACTTATGTTTTCGTTCACTACAGTATTTGTCATCTATGTTGTTGTAAATATACGACACCTTTGGAATGCTTAGCCTATTTGTCATTTGCCTATTTAATGAAATTATGTAACTAGATATAAGTTGATTGTTGCGTTGAAGATTAACAGTTGTATTTCTTTTAGCCTTTTCAATATCGGCAGTGGTGTTATATAAATGATTATACAGTCGTAAATTCCTCCTCTTGTCTGTACAATGAATGTACTGGAATATTTCGGAAAAAGGCAGTCATATTTACTTTCTACTTGTATCAATTATTGGCTTGGTAATCAATCTCAAAAATTTATATTCTGAATTACAGGATGTATTTTCGAAATGCCTCATATACTAACATCATTATGAAGTACCATTACGAGTTGTAGAACACTAGACTTACCGGCAGTATATACATCCGTGATCCAACTAAATAGTAAACCTTCATCTTGTGAAAAGCAGATTACCCTATAACCTTTCACTAAAAGTACAGTGTACAGTTTATAATCTACACTGTTTAATAGTTTAGGATAATGATCATTTAAAGTTATTGATAATGACTATCTCAATTTAAACATAATTGAACTATATCAATCATAACATTCCGATTCATTTGAATCTATAATGAATATCAATCAAGCTATGATTATTATTAGTGAGGTTGATAGAACAATATGAAAAGGGTGTTTTTTGTGGATATTATAGTAATTTAATAGCTTGACCACAATGGAAAATCTGGAAGCACTGAACAACCGTTTCGTTTTATTGTAGGATTACCTCAGCAGTGCTCATCCACCATCCCTTCCCACAAAATTTGAACTTAAGACCTATCGATCTGGTGCCCGAATACTTAACCTCTAGACCATTGAAATGACCGGGATCCAGCGGTATCACCTAATCCATAACATTGAGTGATACATTCACCTATGTCATCAGTGAGTTACTATCTTACAACAGACCTAGTTGAACTCTACTGATCACCACTTGAAGCTAGTAACTTATGAGTATATATGGATTCATATCAGAAGGATTGTTTTGTTGTTTTTGTTGTGGATATTATAATAATTTGATATATTTGTACAAAATTAAAATTGATTTTTAGCTAAAGCAGTTTTAACTTAAGCAAAAAAAAAAAAAAAAAAGAAAAATGAAGAAGAACATAGTGTTTTGTTTTGTTTTTAAGTACATAGATACGTATTATATCTCATGCTTGATAAAGTTCATTTATAGTTTAAGTGTTTCAGCTTTCATGTTATTGATTGTGTGTGTGTATATGTGTGCGCGCGTGCATGTGCGTGTGTGTTTGTTTGTGTATGTGTGTATGTGTGTATGTGAATGACAAAACGAAAGAGAGAGAGAGAGAGTGAACAGTATGAATGCTTTATAAATAAATAAGTAGTCAAGAGACATTTTGATAAATATTTGTTCATTTAAACCAATAACCCAACAGGTAGAGATTAAACATATAGGTATATATATATATAACTATTACTTAAGCAACACGTATCTATATATATATATATATATATAGTCTTCAGAAAAAGAAGATTTATAGGCTTCTATATAACATCATTACGTAATTGAACTCATTATTTCCCATCGGAATTAATAAATATATATCAACCAAGTTTAATGATAGAATACACTATTCATTTTAATAAATATTTATCATTGAGAAAGAAAAACAAAAAAGAGAAAAAAGCAAAAGAAAAAGAAGAAGAAGAAAGTAACCTGTAAAATAAATAAAAGTTTTAAAAAACCCGGTTCTTTTTTTTAAAAAAAACAGTAAACTAACACTACTCAAGGTCAACTGAATACATTTAAACAAACAAACAAACAGACGAACAATCGTCATTATTTATGTTAAATAAGAAACATTGAATATTGAACACGCCATGTTTTGTTTTATTTGTTTTTCAAAATATAATTTCAATTAAACATAGACGAATTCAAGTTGGAAACGATTATTTGTAAACAAGTAAATAAATAAATAAATAAATAAATCGATAATTGAATAATTAGAAGCAGATATATAGAATAAATAGTATAGTATTGTATATAAGTAGTATAGTTAGTAGTAGTGGTAGTAGTATTGTCAACAGTATCGTCAGAAGTCGTCGTCGTAGTCGTAGTAGTAGTGGTGGTGGTTGTGGTTGTGATGGTGGTAGCGGTAGTTTAAAGATGAAACAGATCAACATTGATTGTATCATGTATATATATATATATATATATAGATGTGTGTGTGTGTGTTATAAATGTGAAAGTAAGAAAAAAGTTTCGAAGAAAAAAAACCCGAAAATGTTTTCTCTTTTCTTTTTTTTTTTAAAAAAAAACAAAAAAACAAAAATTCCTTCGAAATCATCAAATGATTCATTATGAATTGAATTTAGTTAAAATAAAGAAAAGTCAATCAACGAAAGTGGCAAAAGAAAAAAAGAAAAAAAGAGAAAAAAAAGAAAAAAAAAGAGAAATATCATTCATGAATAAATTGTCAAAACATCATCTTAATGGATCGCTTCATTCATTGATTCCCCCTTAACAACAGTATCATTATCAATAAGATGAAATGATGATCCAGATTGTTTTCAATGTTAAATAGAATGAAATGATCAATTAAAAAACAAACAACACAAACAAACAAACTATTCATATTAGATGAAAGGAACTTTATTGAGAATGATTGAAATAGAAGATCCTTCATGAACATACATATATGTATATATATATATAGAAATATATAGAAGATATATTCATTTATATATTGTTAAAGAAATATCATTCAATTAATCCCTTAAACCAGGAAAGATAGAATTAATAAAACGTACTAATTGAATAGCTGAATGATTATGATCAATTTCACAAAATACATAAACTACATTATCATGTAACCAGAAACGTTGTTTACGTGCAACTAATGCAAATATTCTATAATATAAAGAACAAAAACAAAACAGAAGATGAGAACAAATAAACAAATAGACAAATGTAGTTAATAGACAATGTGTCAATTGTGTATATTTATCATCCTATATGCAAGCGGGATTCGAACTCAGGATCTAGTAACCTTCACTTAGATTCTATATGAGGATTATTCATGAAATATAGATCTTGACTACTCATGTATTTAATCATTGAAATTAAATAAGTCAACTATGAGGAGAATGAATTTGATACAATCGTTAACGTATATAGATGATTAGAGAAACGTGATGAAACAAGATGACGCTTAGTGGAGAAGTGAAATGAGCCAACTTGATTTGATCAAGCGTTACTCAATACTTATAAATGATCATAGAATAATTGACAAGCTTAATATTTGGCTTGAGAAGAATGAATAAATTGACCTGTCCAATGATTACACTAACTTATATTGGATTGTAATAGTGCTAACCACTATAACTTGTTTCTTTTATTATTCTTCTCAACTCTTGACTACAATACACATGTATACACAACATAGTTAATCGATTTAATTATAAGGCTTTCGTCATCATTCATGAAAACTTCATCATATGAAATGGGTTTCCTATTTAACATTCATAAGATTCATAATAATTTTAATGAAATGTTAGTGTTACATTACTGATATAATTCAATTTAAGCATCATAACCATTCTAATCGACTATTTTTTTTATAAAGAAGAAGCCATTGTTTATAGTTGGTGGTAACAATTAATAACAGTGGGATCCAGTTTGAAACGTGTTTCGTCCTATCTGCGACTCATCAAATGGATGTATTTACATCTTAGAGTTGATATTCACTTTGGAACTGGAACTCAGTACTGTTCGCTTCAAACGACATCGTGTTATCCACTTAACTACTGAGTCTTGATAACAATTATTATTTTATATGAAACGAATTCATTTGATAAATAGATTAAATAATTGATCGATTTGTTATTAAGATGACTTTTGTTTATAAATATGCAATGTGAATATTTGGGCCACGTGTGACGTATGCCCGAACATCGATTACCACGACGTGCAATGCTAACCGGTGTTCGGGATGGTTGGAAGAAAGTTAGGGGCGGCCAAACCAAAACGTGGCATCAGTGCTTGAAGTCACCAACTTGTAGTCTGAGCCATGTTGGTAGATGCAGAGTACTTGGTTGGGGTCCGCGTGAGACTATCGTAACCAATAGTTAAAGACTCTTGGTGACATGGCTCACAATCGATCATAATGGCATATGTGTATACACTCTCTGTCTCCCCTTAGACTAAGAGATTAAAATCGCTTCATATCTTTCTTTCTATGAACTAATTCTTTCTTCCCGTACTATATCCTTATATGCAGTCATTCTTTCATTTATTACCACCTCTGAATTAACTACTTTTATGAGTCCGGTGTCCATCTTGTTGTGTTAATGAGGTATGGCAACTTGGACCGATGCATATATGTGCCTGGTCCTACGTTGTAGCCGACTGACTGACTGAATGTGAATAGTTGAGTTCATAAATCGATCTAAGCTAGAATACCATTAGACAACCATTTTGTCCTAGGATAGAAATTCTCAACAATGTGTGTCCGCAATCTCTTACACAGGACTCGAATTCAGGATCTTCGGTCTCACATGTGAACGCCTAACTTCTAAACCACTGAGCCAGTATTTAACACTATTAATGTGGAACTTCAATTCATCTATGATCTTGTGCAACCTATCTTCCATTATCTGAGGTAGATAACTACCTCACAGCTGACACGGATTAAACTCCACCACTCATGTCTTCTTCTTAGAACTCCAAAGAAATCCATCTTGAAGCTAACCACTAATGAACACATGATTAGTATCCGAATAGAGATCTCCATATATTCCTATTCTTATAATTTGTTATTTATTTTTATATGATCTAACTTATTGAGAGGTCAATTAAAATGAACAAGGTCTAACGTAATTAGTATGATTTGTTCTAAGTCTATACGGAGTTGTAGAAGTCGACTTGAATATTACATCAGTCTTATGATGTAATTCAAAATATGTAATTAACAATATTATTTCACGTATAGAGTTACGTAATGTCTGTATAAATAATAAGTTATCCGTTTAGTGGTTGTGGAGATTGTTAAGCTTTTGACTGAAATCATGAACCGATTGATCTCGCGAGCGGAATCGTGGATACGCACTGCGGAGGAGTCCAACAATAAGACGAAACGGCCGTCCAGTGCTTTCAGGTTTTCAGTGGTGGTCTAACATCAATCGGTTGATGATTTCAATAAAAAAAAATAATGAGTTACTGTGATAAACATTAACTGGTATATGATTTCAAGTCAAACTTAATGTAATAACCGTATTACCTAATACAAATGATTATTCTACTTACAAGTATTATAATAAGACGAAATGAGATGTTCAGTCGTTTCTTGTTTTGATTGGTGGTTTAATCCAAGTTAGTCCATGACTTTTATTTATTTAGTACAAAGGGGTGACATACAAGTCACTTGATTTGTCTGTGGACTGTGATACTGCCTGGGTGTCCGAACCAAGGTAGGTGGTTTTCTTAGGGGATCACTCACCGAGCCTCTGATCTAAAGGTCTAATCCACAAGACAATGGAGCAACATTAAGAGATACAATCCCATAGTAGCCAGTAACCGACAATAGGTTCATATACCATTTGTTCCTTCATGATTCTGAAGCTCATGTACATGACTGGTTTGAAATGAAGGTTATTCAACTCCCCTAGGTGGACTCTCTGTGCCTACCAACTTGGTTACAACTCCGGTCATTTGGTTTTCGTCCTCGTAATTTCGTAAATAACACTTACAACTCGAGAAAGCATTAAGTAGGACTCTCCTGGTACTCGTTGTATAAGCGAGGCCATGTGAGAGCATGTCGAGGGAAATATGATTGACTCTCTCAACCCTCGGTCGTATCATGACATTTGGAATCTGTCCATGATCTAGACGTTCATATTCAACAGTCTCCACAAAAGTCGCTGGTAACATCTACCATTTATTTTGATTTTAAAAACAAATTCAATATTTAGTGAATGATTATTAGCCATATTTTATAAGTAAACAGATTAATTATGAAAAAAATGACTTACTTTGAACCATACATTCCTTTAGATCGTAATTCCGCATCATTAAATCTATAAACGAAATTCGTAGAAGTAAAATACAATTAAGAGTAGTATATTAAACAATATTAGTCAGTTCACTTTAGAGGGCTAATTTTGATGATGATGATGATGATAATAATAATGACACAACATAGACTTATTCGTCAGTATAGAGTTGTGGAGATTGTTGAGTTTAGATTGATATCATGAATGGATCAATGTTAGACGATCGTTAAAAACTTGGAAGCACTTGACGGCGGAATGCAATTCATGTCGGATGTGAGACAGTTATCTACCTCAGACAATTGGTGAAGAGTTGTGCAAGATCATGAATCGATTGAAGTTAGATATTAACACAATAGGATGTCAATTCACCGATCTAGAGGTTAAGCGTTCACATGCGAGATCATCAATGCATACTGCTGAACAGTTCCATACTAGGACAAGATGACTGTCTAGAGCTTTTAGGTTTTCAATGATGATCTAACATGGATCCATTTATAAACTTATTCTGTAGTGGTTTCAACTATAACAAATGACATTATTAGAGCTTCATGCTTATATCACTGAAAAAGAAAGTGAGTAAGTAAATACTGTAATTCATCAGTTTAGATAGATAATCCGATGGACGTTTAACGTGAAAGCTATTCGGTTTAAATACTCATGTGAACTTTGACATTAAAATATAAAAAAAACATCCAGTTGACAAGACCTAAATAGAACGAAATGTGGAGAAGATTTGTAGCTGAAGTGGATGATTTTAATGGAGTATTGTTCTCTGAGTTAGATGATTTGGTTATGGAGTTTTCATCATTCTTCATTTCTTAAATGCTACTAGTGTGTTGCAGTGTGTTGTCGCCCTCTTGAACAAAGTTTATACACAGTTGATTTTATGAGCTTTTAGGTTGTTAATACTGTAGTTGAGATCACAATTGATTGCGTGTCTAGTCCTTATTAGTGCAGATCGAATGCTATCGATCAAGTTGCAATGTGGCCACCAGCCTAGGTGACTCGACACTGCGTGCACTATTGTGAGATTAGATGGTGGTTGGAGTTAGTCGACAGGAAACCCTGAACCCGGGTTTCGTGCTACTTGGCACTCGTCAGCAAGGTGTACCTGTAATCTTGAGGGAACTGGTGCTCCCTGACGGATTCGATCTCGTGTCACTTTGTATTCCACAGTTAATCATTTAACTAACTCTGATCAATTAACTTTGTAATTGATTGATGTTAGACCATCATTGAATACCTGAAAGCACTTGACAACCGTTTCGTCTTCTTGTGGTATCCCTCAGTAGTCCGTATCGACAATGCCAATTTGTTGGCTACGATAGATCCCCAAAACTCAAATTTTTGTAATTTACTTATCGATTAAATGTGCAGATAGGTCAATTGATGAACTATCGATTAAATGTTCAAATAGCAGTAGAGTAGAGTAGAGTAGACTGTCTCCAGTTCTGCTAAACTCTAAGCCAGTTTGTAGGAAGTAGACTGAAATGGAAGACTCCGTGTATGTAACTAAACTCCCCGCTCCTCGTGAAGTATCACCACTCATACGAACAGCGCGTTGGGGATTGTTAGCTGCTGGGATTGTTTATGGAGCTCTACGCCTAAAATATCTTACTAGAAGGGAAAAGAAGATATCCGAACGTGACCGTGCAATTATAGAAAAAAGATTGGAAGAGTACAATGAATTGTGTGCTCTACAGGCACAAAAATCTCTGGAGGAGTTATCTAAAGCAAATGGTGTACCGTTGGATCAGTAGATAACATAATAAACTTTAGAAACCACTGTGATGTATATCACTTCCAATTTTTTAGATATATAATCGGATCTCTCTTTGAGCCATAACAATTGGCGACGGGATAAAAAAAAAGAACAATCCAAAGTCAGCCTTCAGGATCCAGATTTGTCATCAGTGTCCTTCAGCAACATTGGTCATTAATCAAACAGTAATTTGCATTACCGGTGCTGAATAAAAAAAATGACTCTCCCTTCCGATCGAGTGCAGCTGCTATTTGAAAGACAGTTGGAGTTTTTAGTCAAATTACGCACGCAGCTGTTAAATCACTCATGCTTTGGAGATGCAGCGGAAGTGGATGGATTGATCTCTCAACTGCACACAGAGCTGGAAAATGATTGCAGCCCCAATGAATCCTCGATAAACCGTATTTCAAACGGTACAACAGTCACTCAAGATTCGCCCAGTGGTCCAGTCCTCTCCATTCCAGAAACATGCCCGGTAATGGACTCAAACTCCATTATCCCCAAAACAGCATGTGCAGACGGTGACATATCCAGCTCACAAACACACTCCCTGGTAAATGCTCATAGAATTGTCGCAATAACCACCCATGAAACAGAAAACAAATCGAGCAGTACACTGAATACAACTGCTTCAAATGGTTCTCATCAGTCTGCGACAGGTGTTTTTGACAAATCTTATTATCAAGATTCTCTTTTACCAGAAAATATGTCAGATGCATCAAATGATGATCAAAAACTTAATACAATTTTGATAGATGCTAATTACCTTGATGATCGATTATCTACAAATAAGATTCCAAATAAATTTGGTCACAATATTTCAGAAGAATTAAACTTCGAACACCTCATATCAAGTGTCGTTCAGCCTCAAGACTTAGTCACTTTCAGTCAATTCTCTGTTCAGTGCGATAAATATGTCTTAAATAAATTCAAGTTAATTATAACGTGGGCATATGAGGATCCAACACTGTTTCGTGGGGGAGGATGGACCTGGAAAACTTAAAATCCGGATATCAACTCCGGATCTTCTAAAAAGGGGAGGAGTGTTGGGGACGATAGATCCCCAAAACTCAAATTTTGTAATTTACTTATCGATTAAATGTGCAACTAGGTCAATTGATGAACTATCGATTAAATGTACAAATAGGTCAATTGATGAACTATCGATTAAATGTTCAAATAGCAGTCAATTGTTGATTAATGTTCAAAAATCTTCCATGACAATATCGATTGTAAATATTTGTATAAATACGCTTGACTTGTATGCTTGATCTGATCTGCCTGCCTGACTGGTTATCTGCTGTTTGTCTGTAGAATACACTTTCTACACCTTACCCAAACTTCTTGATCGAGTTAGCAGAGTTGGGGACAACGGACCAGAATAGTCTATCGAGTCGCTGAATCATTGATCCGATCGATAAGTCACTGTCTTATAATCGGCTGTCTCTTTAAGCCATAACACAATTTCAAGATCTTAAACATTTTAAGAAATAAAAACTAATTTTAGAAAACTTACTCTCGATTTTCTGGATCTAAACCACACCAAAGTAAATTATTAGGTTTAATAGTTTTTCTCCAAGCAGCACGTCGATATTTTTCCGTAAACGTAATTCCTTCATGTGGTATAACTTTAATTTGAACTTCACATCGTTTTGGTAAACCATCTGTATATGATTGTGCTAAACTTATTATTTTTCCAATTCCACGAATTGCTGCATTCATATTTTCAAGACGATCTACTTCAACAGAACCAAGATAAAGCATATCCGTACCTGAAATGATATAAAGATTTATTTGTTTTCATCTGATGAAACGTATATTCTGCTAGTTAATCTAAATGTAACTTTAGTTATGTAACATGACAAATTCAAACAGAAATATCATTTGACAGTAACTTGCTTTGAAATCAGTTCTCAAAGTTCCATTGAGAATATCTGACTAACTGAGTTGAACTATCATTCCGAATGAGATAGAGATCATAGACAGTATTAGATAGTGGTGGAGAAGATTTGTAGCTCAGGTAGATGATTTTGATGGAGTTTTGTCCTATGAGTTGGATGGTTTGGTCGTGGAGCTATCATCGTTCTTCTGAACAACATCATCAGCACAAACTTCTGATAGAAGTGAAGCGTTCGAATTTCTCCACATGCGGTTTACAGCTAGTCCTGTAGACCTCAATCATGATTGGCTACCACTGACCTTTAACCTGTCATTGTCTACTTCTTTGTTTTGGTTGTATCTCCCACTGGTTTGATTCTTGGTCCCATATATGTCCATAGTTTTTTTGATTGGTTGATAAATTGGATCGATTTCAATGTGTTTGTTGATTGCTGACTGATCAAGCTTCTAAGAATTCTCTGGTGTTTTTACAGTTGCTTCTATCCAAGATCTGAACATTTTCTCAGTCGAATATGTGTCCGCAGTTGTCCACGTGCACGTGGACAGTCGTTGGGCTACATCATGAACTCATTGAAATGTGTGCAAACCATAGTAACCTAGCTTAGCAATTTAAATGTATTACGTTGATTAGGAGATGTGAACGCTCCCAAATGCCCTGGTACGGTCGAGAGTGGGGAGAGTCAGCTCTCCCTCTCCAAATGCTCTCACATGGCCACGCGTATATAGCCTCTACCAGGGAAGTCCTACTCACTGCCTTCTCGCACCACGAGTGTTGTTTACGAAATTGAGAGGATGAAAAGTGAATGTCCGGCGTTTTAACCGGGTTGGCGGACACAGAGAGTCCACCTAGGGGAGTTGTAAAACCCTCATTCCAAACCAATGGTGCACATGGGCTCCAGTATCCTGAGGGAAAAAATGGTGTATGAACCGATTATTGGTCACCGGTTACCATGGGACTGCATCTACTGATGTTGCTCCACTGCCTTGTGGATTGGACCTTTAGATCAAAGGCTCCGGGTGTGCTCCCTCTGAGAAAACCACCTGCTTCGGTTTGGGCACCCGGGCAGTATCACAACCCTCACACAAATCGAATGATTTATGTGGCGCATATCTATTTGTAGCCTCCTTGTACTAATATCTATGTGTTAAAATAAAATAAAATAAAGATATGAACACTTTGGTTTTGACTAGTGGTAGAGTTGTGTTAGTCTATTTTTACGTTGGGCTACATTACTTACTTAGTTACACCTGTTACCCATCCTGAAGGAGAATAAACCTCTCGCTGGACAATCCTTTCTAGTTACTATTCATCCTATTCGTGTCTGCTTTCAGTTCTCGACGCTGTGTGTTCCTCTTTTCCGTTGCCATTCAGGATTCAAAGTTAGCACTTGAATCGTGGTGCAGTTTGATGATTTCCTCAATGTGTAACCTATCCACTTCCATCAATTTTTCCCAATTTTCTCTTCAACTGGAATCTGATTTGTTCTCTCCTATAGTAAACTGTTTCTGATCATATCCAACCAACGGACATTCAGTATGTTGCATAGACAATTGTTTATAAATACCTAATTCTCAAAGCTTCAGCTTCATATAATGGAACTGTTTTGACGCCTGCATTGAAGATTGTGACATTGATATTGGTTGACAGACAGTTGTTTTGAGTTGCATTTGTTCTTCAACTGTAGGAATGCTATCCTTGTTTTTCCACTTTTCACTTCTACATGTGTATCGGATCCTCCACGTTCATCAATGATGCTACTCAGATACGTGAAACTTTCCATCTCCTTGAGAGTTTCACTATCAAGTGTGATTGCTTTGGTGTTCTCTGTGTTGTATTTGAGGATGTTGTTTTTTTCTCTTGTTTAGGTTGAGGCTTAGTGCTGCAGAGACTGTTGCTACACTGTTTGTCATGACCTGCATTCATTGATGTGTATGGGATAGGAGGGTTAGGTGATCTGCGAACTTCAAATAGTCTAGTTATATCCAACGTGTCCATTGTACTCCGTGTTTCCTCTCAAATGTAGAGGTCTTCATAATCCAATCCGACACCAGAAGAAAGAGAACAGGGGAGAGTAAGCAACTTTGTCTGGTCATAGTGCTATATTAGAATAACATAACTATTCGATAATCTTCAGTTGTTTATTGATACTTTAATGAATGTTTGTATATGACAGAAGTCATCTTCAAATGAAACTGATTATCCAAAACATTCTAACAAATATTCATAACATATACATTTAAAGACTCAATGTAACTAACAACAAAGAAATCTTACTCATTGTATTAGTAGTTGGTAATATTGTTTGTAATGAAGGTTCTAATCCATAAACTGTTTGTTCATTAATAGTAGTTCTTTGTTGATTATATAATGTTTGATTATTAAATATTGGAAGACGAAGTGTACATGGTAATGCACCTTGTTTATGAATATGATAATGAACAAATGCTGCTAAACTTGGAAATGTTGGATCACTAGAGAAACCACGTAAATGTACTCCATTCCCACGACCATCATGCATAGGAACTGTACCAATTAGAAAATGACGTACCCATTCAGATTGAATATCCTCTGTTAATTAGTAAAGAAAAATATAGGTTAGTATATAATTCCAAGTTTTAACATAGTGGTAATACCATATTAGTAATGTAGAGGTTCGATTTTGTGTGTTCGGACACAATGATGATAATTCAATTAGTGTCACTATCTTGAAGCATCGACTTCGATGACTTGGACATATTCTACGAATATCATCACAGAGAATTCCATGTCGTGCATTATTTGCCGACGCTAAGACTGGTTAGAAAAAGCGGAGATATAATCAGTGTATGACATAGTGTCATGATATAAAAGAAAACTGTACAAGACTGGATACTGTTGTCCTTCACAACTCTCTGGTTGGGGTTCTAGAGATGGTACGACACAATGACTTGAGACCTTATTATATAAGAATAAATGAATCTTTTGAAGATTCTAGATCTCAGGTTATCATAAATAACTTGGTCTATGGTAATAGACTGTTGTAGGTAATTAGCAGGAAACTTTTATAACTTGTGACTTGTGTGCCCTCCTAATGTATAACGTAACGATACCACCAATTAGAGAACAATGAATTATCGACCGAACCAATGACGCATAAACCCGTACGAGTAGTCCAGGGTCATTATCCATCCTTCTACCCGTCTTGTCGAGTCCAAAACACCAATCTTAGCCTCTGCGATATGAATCGTTTATTTCAAACATACTGAGTTTATATATCAACCAGACAGACCACATCGTACCATAAAATAGGAAACAAGATTTGGCTAAAGGTGGCTGCGAATGCGGGAAGCAGTGACTAATAGGCAGGGCATAATTCAAGAATGGTAAAACGTATAATAATGGTTCATAGGTCAAAATAAAGCTTGTGATAAGGGAAACACGAATATGAATAGTTTAGTTATTGAATAATTATACGATAAAAATATACGCATAGTATTGGTCCATAAATGGATCCCAAATGTTGCCATTCATTATGCTTATCGGAACATAACAGAAACCTTCTTTAAACTGTATTTGTCACTCTTTTTTATACATATCAATAGTAAAGCTTATTTATAATCTTAAAGAAATGGATTCTACTTCTGAGATTCAACACCATTTCAGTTAATTTAACAGTTTGAAACTCAATTAGACAGGTTCCAACTATATCTACATAGTAACATGGAGGATCTAGACTTCGCAGATGATCTGTCTGTTCTATCACACACGCAACAACAAATGCAAGAGAAGACAACCAGTGTAGCAGTAGGTCACAGCATACACAAAGGGAAAAGCAAGATTCTCCGATACAATACAAGATGCGACAATCGAATCACAATTGACGGAGAAGATTTGGAAAATGTAAAAACCTTTACATATCTGGGCAGCATCATTGATGAACACGGTGGATCGGATGCAGATGTGAAGGCACGGATCGGCAAAGCAAGACCAATATATCTACAACTGAAGAACATCTGGAACTCAAAACAACTGTCAACCAACACCAAGGTCAGAATTTTTAATACGATTGTCAAGACAGTTCTACTGTATGGGGTGGAAACCTGGAAGATATAATTGTTTATTAACAATTGTCTACGCTAAAATACTTCAGATGCGCTGGTCAGACAATATCAGCAACAACCTACCATAAGAAAGAACAAACCAGATCCCAGCGGAAGAAGAAATCAGTAAGAATCACTGGAAGTGGACAAGGCAAGTCCTCACATGGAATCCTCAAGGCCAAAGGAAAAGAGGAAGACCAAAGAACACATTACACCGAGAAATAGAGACAGACATCAGAAGAATGAACAATAATTGGATAGGAGTAGAAAGATAGGCGGAAGATAGAGTGGGCTGGAGAATGCTGGTCGGCGCCCCACGCTTCATTGGGAGTAACAGGTGTAAGTAAGTAAGTAAGTAAGTAAGTAATTACATAATAACATATAACATAAATAAGTTTATTATATCAAAGGAAAATGCATATATAATAAAACTGTTCACTATAGAAATGAATAACTAACCTTTATTTGATATAACTCTAGGTGAATTTGGAGGAATTTTCAATGCTAAACCAAAACTATCAGCATATGTATTACTATTACGTATAACAAAAGTTCCAGGTTCTTTATCACGTAATAATGCAATAACTAAAATAAAGTAAACAATTTTAATGTAACTAATCTGTAAGCAAGACTATCATTTATGAATGAACCAATCAGAAGTGTTTTCGAGAGATTTCAAGGTCATGGCGCCAATTTCGAAACTTGATGATTACGTACAATCGGTTCTTAGAGAATTTTACAGAAAATGGGATAATTGAGCGGCTATAATAAATAAGACTATTTAGAAGTTTTTTATTTGTAATTGTGATAATCAGATGGGTTTTAGACTTTGTGTAGACTATTGTGATGATGGCCCCCAAATGCCCTGGTACGGCCCTCACATGATCACGCGTATCTAGCATCTGTCAGGGAAGTCCTACACATTGCCTTCTAGCACCACGAGTGTTGTTTACGAAACTGAGAGGACGAAAAGCGAATGTCTGGCGCTTTAACTGGGTTGGTGGACATTGAGAGTCTGTTAGAATAGGAACTTTTTTCTCTCAATCCAGGTTGAGATCAAGGCAAATTATGATAATTGTTGCAAACTGGATAACAAAAGCATCAGTAATACTGGCTACAGCCGAATAATACAATATATGCGGATGATCAAAGAGCGTACAGATGTTTACATAGGCTTGGTTATGTTCATCGTGTCGTTGTCCGCAAATGGCATTTTGTGAGTCGAATAATCGAAATGCACACAAACATTATGGAAGCTATGTGGTCGAGGCTGAAGGAGTTTTCTCGACCTTATCCTAGTCATGGAGTCATATGGATGACTTCTTCTACCGTATGCGTTACGATTTCAGGATCTCTGAACTACTTTCTAACCTTGACAAGTTTTTGAACCATGTAAAAGAAGTATATCCATTTTAATTCTTGGGTGTTGCATAATCAATATTTACTCTACACTAGCTGTTTGCTGATTGGCTAATCTTCGTCAAGGTCACCTGAGGTTCTTTCGAACATGGTTCATCCATTATGGTCTCACCTCATTATCTTAACCAATTACCCTATCCCTAGAAATATTCTATTTTTTAAAACTAAATAGGAAAACAGGAATCTGGATGATCTTGAAGATCATTTAAAGAACTTTGACTAATCGAATTATTCATCATAGTTCCTTGGATCTTGATGATAGTTTCATGGGATTAATTACAGCTTCCAATAAGTATACACATTAGTTGTGGGCTTGTTATAAAAATAAATAGTGTAGGTAATGAATTCAATACAGTTTTCTAAGTGATATGAAATAAAATTAAAGTTATATATTATTGTGGTGAACGAAAATACCAAGTGTTAATCACCAAGGCAACATCAACACCATTGGATGCCGGCTCAGTGGTCTAGTTGGTTAAACGCCTGACGCGAGACTGATAGGTCCTAGGTTCGAGTCTCGCGGGATGTGGGATCGTGGATGCGCACTGCTGAGGAGTCCCATGCTGGGACGAAATGGCCGTCCAGTGCTTCCAGGTTTTCCATGGTGGTCTAGCTTCAGTTGACTCATGATTTCAATCAAAAACGTATATATAGTTACACTATTTCATTAAATAGGCAAATGCGAAATAGACCAAGCATAATGAAGGGGTCGTATATTTACAACATCATAGATTGACAAATACTGTAGTGAACGAGAACATCAAAGTGGGCAATCTAATGTATTTTTAAACACAAAATTACAGACCATCTTAGTAAAATCTGAGAACCATACACAGTTAATACTTCATTCTGCAAAATGTCAATCAATCGTCTCAGACTTGATTGTTCCTTCGTTTCCATATCCATCATTCTGTATCCTATTTCTCTTTTGTTCGAACTACTTAACCTTCTCTACCACCAGATATTTCATATTTGATCGATGATACATACTACTGATACTTACCTGATTTAAACACTATCGCTTTCTGTAACAATAATCTATTGTTTCATTCCAACAAGGTGCTGAAGACGAGTTACACATTCTCACTAGTCCTTTTTTCAGTGATATCATTAATGAATTTCTGGAAATAGATTATTATGTTAACATGAATCTGGTACCTAACGGAAGATTTCGATAGAGTTTTGTTCTCTGAGTTGAATGGTTTAGTAGTGAAGCTTTCATTGTTTTTGTGAACGACATCATCAGCACAAACTTCGACATCTCTGCCAGAAGGAAGAATTTACAACCCTAAGTATACGGATGACATTGTCCTACTGTGGAATGATCTATAGACTATCCAATTTTTAGCTAGTCAATTATTAATCATTATCCATTCGTGTGGTATACACTTTAGGCTTTTAAATATAAAGAATGGAAGAAAGTAATAGGTTTTCCACTTTTGAATTAGTCGCTAAAGAAGTACCCATTGTTAACGGTACAACATAACTTATAATCTAAATAGTCAGTTCAAAATTGTACTGGACTATTGAAGTACACGGAATTGATCTAATTTAACACATTTACAGTCCATCAGAGGAAGAAATCGTTAAGAATCGCTGGATGGGAGTAGGACACACATTGAGGAAGCACCCAACTACATCATAAGGCAAGCTCTCACGTGGGATTCTGAAGACCAAATAAGAAGAGAGAGACCAAGGAACACATTAAGCCGAGAAATGGAGACAGACATGAGAAGAATGGACAATAATTGGATAGAAGTAGAAGGAAAGGCCGAGGAAATAGTGGGTTGGAGAATGCTGGTCGGTGGCCTATGCTCCGTTGGGAGTAACAGGCGTCAGTAAGTAAGTAACACATTCACAATATATAGGATCATGTTATCGTGAGAAGAATATACAGGAGAGACAAATCAATATTTGTTTATGTGATCAAACCATACCGTCGACATCTGGTCGATGGTGAATCCTGGTGAATGGCCTATTCTCTTTCATGAGAGATAACAGGCGTAAGTAAAGAAGTATTTAGTATTGATTGCTAATAATTCAAAACACAGTGAAATACAAATAAACATACCATCAGGACGTGAGATTCCTGGTAAATACCAATATTTAGATGTATCAAGAACTTGACGCATTCCTACTGTATCACCATCGACAATATCAACACCAATATTCGTTCCAGATAAACTTCCATTTGGTGAAACTGAAATTTTATGCAGATAAAAATATCAACATAATAATGATAATGATAATAATAAGGATAGATTCGATGGAAATTACTTATTACAAATCGATTGAAGTAGGAAATGTGTACGATCGGGTGAGAATCCAGCGGTTTGATGTTTAAACACTAATTGCTAGATCAGGAAGATCTTGGGATTGATCTGATGAAGAGTGTTTTTCTAGGATGAATTACTTTCAAAGTGTTCTCTCTGATATCAAGTAGTACTATAAATGAAATCAGTATGTGAAGAGTACCATCCCTCCTCCTACATAGTTAAAGATGCTTTTACTACTAAACCAAAAGTTCAGGATTCTAGTCAGTCAGTCAGCTACAACGTAAGACCAGACACATATATATGCATCGGTCTAAATTGTCACACCTCATTAGCACAACAACATGAACACCAAATTCATACATGTAGTTACTTCAATGATAGTAATAATATAGAAGAGAGATTGTGTATAAGGTTGTAGTACAAGTAGAAAGAATAAGTCCCTAGAAATAAAGGTATAAAGCAATTTTAATCTAACGGTTTAGCGGAGAACAGAGAGTGTATGCACTGACGCCATTATGATTGATTCTGAGCCATGTCACTCAGGGTTCTAGTAAGAAGCTGTAACTAACAGTTTTTGAAACAGACAAAGTTAGTGAGATTAATGAGAGTCGGACAATATCATAAAGTGATCACTATTGAATGCCAACTAAGTCATTTAAAGATTAAGTGTTGATTGGGAATCTTGAATGTGATTGATTCAATTAACTGAAATCATTCCATCATAGTAACCTATCAATCTTATATCATCTTAGAGAATGATAACAATATAACTGAAAGGATTCAGTTATCTTCCATGTTACTACTGATAAAAATAAAATTATGAAAATGAAAAACAAACTATTAAATCAATCTTAGAAGGGGTGTTTTGTGAATTTTATAGTAATTTCAATAGTTGAGATCATGAGTCAGTTGAAGCTAGATCACCATAGATAATCTAGAAGCATTGGATGGCTGTTTCAAATCTCGTGAGGCAGGATTGTGGATGCGCACTCATACTAAGGAGTCCCACACTTGGACGAAACAGCCGTCCAGTAATTCCATGGTTTTCCATGGTAATCTAGCTTCAACTGACTCATAATCTCAACTATTAATGTTAATATTAAATCAATCATTATGTTCATTTTCTTGTTTTACTTCTATACAATATACATACATGGTATAACAGATTGTTGAACTACTGATCGATTCACTATTGGTGTTGCTTCATATTGTGAATTATGTCTGATTGTCCCACTAAATATTGATTTGAAAACAAAAAGAAAAACAGAAAACAAGACAATTTATCAACTTGATATCATTTTAACATCAAATTGCATCATCAAGCAACTGTTAACTTGGAATCCTGAAGGGAAACAGAAAAGAAGAAAGTCAAAAAAATATACTATGTCAGGAATTGGAAGCAAATGTGAAAAGGATGAATAACAACTAGAAGAACTGGAAAGGACTGTTGAGGACAGAGTTGGATGGAGAATGCTTGAATCGGTCCGACCGTTGCTGCTACCTTGATGTGATGGTCAGGCTTGCCTATCGTAATGAAGCAATTAAGCTATACTGGCTTGGAAAATCGTTTCTCAAGGTCCTACTATTGCCAGACAGGTCAGTTGAAGAACGGTAAGACTAAAAGCAACAAACCCAAGGTCCGAAGGCGAAGTCGTACTGCTGACTGCATAGAGGTGTGACGGCAGTAAGGTGTTTCCCTCTGGCAAACAGCATAACAACAATGCTGCTTGCTCACAAGGAGGAGTGAGGTTAGAAAAGGTCGACCCTAAAAATTCACACCTCGCCTTATCTCACGGATATCCGTTTCCGGTGGTAAAGTTTCAACAACTACGAAGCTAAAACGAAAACTACTCTTAAGAAGGTCGTGTGTAACCGATCTCAAGCAGTTGTCCCTTGGGCACTGTAGTTAAGCTCTCAGGTCACTAAGACCACCTCTCATCCAATTTCCATTTCAGATGCCTCCAGAAGAACCCTTTCACAATGAAGGTTATAAATCTGTTTGAAGAAAAAGGATTATGATTCACAGTTGGTGGCTAGGATTAGAAATGGAATCTAGGATTTTCCTCACGAACTGACATCAGTTAAAATGCCAAGACGCTATTTGGTCAAATGATTAAATGAATTTCGTGCCGAAATCCAACACTTATTAGCCTAAATCTGATTGGTTCGTTCATAAATTATAACCACACCATGAGAACAATTTTACTCCTTCTCATTCACTATCTCACAATTAGTAATATGCAAACTAAGTGACATCATGTCACTTCAATAAAACAGTGTATAAGCATAATGACAATGAAAGAATTGAATAACTTACAGATATGGTGATTGTGGTCCAGATGTATGCATTTCACGATGATAATTTGTTGTTGCAATTGTACGGAAACCATCTTGTTGTTCTAATCCAGGAGCGTATGATCTATTCGCTAGTTGAAAAATATTATATGATTAATTATCAGAATGGGGTTTTTGTGGATATCCTAGCGATTTCTAATAGTTGAATTTATGAGTCAATTGAAGCTAGACCACCATGAAAAACCTGGAAGCATTGGACGATAGTTTCGTCTTATTGTAGGACTTCTCAGTGTGAGTGCTCATCCACGATCTCGCTCGCAAACTTCGAACCCAAGAACCTCTAAGCCACTGAGCTAGCCAACAACCAATGGTGTCAGTGTCTAACTTCACGATATTGCACCACTGTCCACTTATGTCATCAATGAGTAACTGCCTCTACAACAAACATGGTTGGACTCCACTAGTCACAGCTTCTCACTAGAACTCCACCAAATACCTCTTGGAGTCCATCATAAGTGAGCACATGATCATCATTATCAGGACGGGATTTTTATGGATGTTCTAGCAATTTTTAATGATCCAGGGTTCGAATCTCTCAAGGCAGAATCTTAGATGCGTACTGCTGAGGAGTCCCATACTAGGACGAAACGACCGTCCAGTACTTCTATGTTTTCCATAGTAGTTTAGCTTCAATTCACCCATGAATTTAACTATCAAAAATGTTAAGTTCAAAACATATACATATATGTATAACCTGTAAACACAGTCATCATGTTCACAGTTACACTATACACCAGATATAATCTAAGGTAACTAAGAGAATGAAATAAAATACAAGCAATATAAGCAATATAAATGATTGAACTAATCAACTTGTTAATTGACTACTGAATATAGAACTCTATGAATTATCTCTGTTATAATGAAATGGTATAATTTAGCTTGATAGTTAAACGTTTGTTAAATGTTATGATTGTAAATAAGTAGTATATATAGTTAACTGTTAAATTATATGTTAATGAAATGAATAACTATGATTAATATAATGTAATGTAGAACAAGTATTGATAAATATAAGTAGTATATATATTATCCATTGAAAGTGAAATGCTTGAAGGTAGAAGGTTAAGAAGATTGAAGAAGAAAAGAACGAGAACACAGAATGGTTGGTGTGGAAATGTAGGAACAATAAAGTTTGAAGTGATTGATAGACATTTTGCAAATGAAGTATTTACTGTTTAGTTCTCAGATACTACACTAAGTGATTCTGTCATTTTGTATTCAAATATATTCGATTGTGAAATAGTGGAGAAGATTTGTAGCTCAGCTGAATGATTTTGATGGAGTTTTATTCTCTGAGCTGGATGGTTTCATCGTGGAGCATTCATTGTTCTTCTGAACGAGCAAACCATCCAGCTCAGAGAACAAAACTCCATCAAAATATATTCGATTGTTCTCATTTTTGTTCTCATTCACTACACTCTTAACCAGATACATCAAATAACTATGAATAGTCTTTTAGACATATAGTTTAATGATTACATCAGGAGCTGATCTTGATTAAACAATCATTGAATACTATAAAGGATTGAGTCATTGGTTTTTAGTACAAGATTCACTAGTGTTCATTAACCATGTCATTGGGAATAGAATCAAATACTTCAAGGTGTGGCAGCGATTGTTTTCTCTTCAAACGATTGAGTTAAAATCTAATGATTTACATTTCAAACTTCATCCAATGAGGTTGTCTAATCACGATCAGTTAGGGATGTATATTGTAACATTGAACAATCTCCTGAAGCTCCACATGTTAACGTGATTTTCAGTTAAGCAGAATTGTACACATAAACATCATTTAACCTTCTCTATTTTCGGTTCCCAATGGACTTATTCAGTGTAATTATTGTATTAGATGTAGTTTTACCGAGATTCGTGATGTTAGTCAGTTGACCAGCAAATAGTACAACCATCTAAGTACAAACCAATCACTTTGAAGTCATAATAGTATTCAAGATATAGTTCTAATTTCTATTAGATTGTATTGTAAACTATTGTTCTTATCACGTATTATTTGCCAACTGTCTATGACATAACATTTCTGAAGGTATATTATTTCCCCTGAACTGTCTTTCTAGACAAAACCATCCTCAGTATCAACATACACTTTAGAATGAAGTAAGCAATTAGAATGTTTCCACCAAAATGACTACCAAATTGTTCTACTGACTTAAGATTTGACTGATTGACTGATTGATTGTTGTCCGTAGTTCTATTGTATTCTATAAATATTCAATGAATCTGTAGTGTCAGTTACTATGTTAAGCCCATATAACTTATTCTAGCTTCTGAGCAGACCATTCTTCTGGAGTCACATATGCCTTCTTTACTGCGCGTCATTTCTTTTCGCTCTCTTTTCGTCATTTGGATAGAACTAGAAAGGAAGGCATATGACAGAGTGAGTTGGAGAATGCTGCTCCGCGGCCTATGCTCCATTGCGGGTAACAGGCGTAAATAAGTAATATAGATATATAGAGATCGATAAAATATTCCTTGATGAAGTAAGTTACTACTTTTTAAGTACAATAGTAATATCTCAAATAAGCGATTGAATTACATTGATCGAAAAGTTTTGTATATTCTAGAAGTGTTATGATTATTACATGAATGACAGAGATTATGGTATTTTGATGTATGCTACTTATGTTTGCAGACATAAGTAGTATGCAACAGTGTTCAGTAGTGGAATGTCTGCGATCATACGGTTGAGATGATTGTCATAAAAAGAAGAAAGAAGAAACTAAAAGCAATCAAGGTAATAACATGAATGAAGGAATAATGAAGCTTGTACGAGATAATTCGAGGAAAATATGGAAATGATGTATTTACATTTTACTGAACTACTAATAGGAATGTCATTAGTTTACTTTTAGCTCATTTACATTCTAGCCATTATATAGTGGGTTCGAGTAAGTGTTGGGTTCTTATAAGTAGTATATATGTTTCAAAGAATTCACTTCATAAACCAAACCACTATGTATTTTATGCTCTCAAGTTTAATCCAAGTACTCCTCACTCAATAGTTCCACTTAACGATACCTTTGACGTAATGTTGATCACTGATACATGTCTTATCCATTTACAATGAATATTCGATAGCCATAAAGTTTAAAAATATCTTAGACTTCTAAGAATAGTAGTTGGAGATAGTCAACAAGTAACCCTGGACTTAGGTTTTGTGCTATTTTGCACTCATCAGAAGGATGTACCTATAATCTTAAGGAAACTGATACTCTCTGACGGATTCGATCACATATCATCCAGTTTTACAGTCAGAGATATTACCAGGTTGATAGGATTGGATCTACACTGAGTAGAATATGACATTGATCCTTCCCTAGTGATCAATCAATTGATATATTGACATATATATCTATATCATCTGTGTTCGAAGTGAAATGAACTGTTATACACTAAACACTATTATCAATTATTGATCTAGTTAGTGTGAATATTCATGTCACTATCCATACAGAATGAAATGAACCCTTGGAAATAAAAAAATAGGGATAAACATAAACAGAACATCACTCAAATGATAGATTTGGGTTAAGATGATTATGTCATCATCAAAGTAGTGGTGGTGGTGGTGGTGGTGGTGGTGGTGGTGGTGGTGGTGGTGGTGGTGGATTAGCATCAATAGGATACAATCAGTTGCGCTAATATTATCAAATAATAAATAAGCTTTATTAGATGATTTTTGTTATTAGTTATAAGAAGCGAATTGTGAGAAGCGATGGATTTCATTTACCTAACTTATTATTATGACTAGATATTGGATAATATTGTTGATTAGATGATGATGATGATAATAATAATAATCGTTGTTTCTGTGTCATTTCTTGAATATTCTGTGTAAGAGTTTGCCTGGCATATGAATTCCTATTCATAGATGTTTGATTTAATAATTCCAATGATTGATGATCCATAGAATTCCATTTATTATTATTACCATGACTACTATTATACACTAGATTATTATGATGAGGATGAGGATGATGATCATGATGATGGATGATAGGTAGTACAGTTTTATTGATACTTGAAATTCGTGATGAATGACCAGTATTAGTGAAACCAACTAAACGTCGATTGATAGATGGACTTAATAATGATTGTGTAGTTTGACTATATGGTATATCAATAGTACTACGTTGCATTCTTATTGGACTATAATAATCTTTACTAATAGATCGTTTTATTCCTGATATTGATAGATCTATTCTTCCAGCGGATGAATGAGGTCGATTAAACAATGTTGGAAATGTTGATAAACCTGAAAGAAAGGTGATTGATTTATAAAAGAGTAGTAGTAGAATGATTTGGTATAGAACTATTTGTCGTTTTTCTTTTGTACATTAATGCTTATTTACTTACTTACACCTGTTACGCCTCGTGAAGGAGCATAGGCCGATCACCAGCATTCTAAATCCAACCCTGTCCTGGGCAATCTTTTCTAGCTCCGTCCAGTTGTAATTCATCCTTTTCATATCTGCTTCTATTATCCGACGTAATGTGTTCTTTGGCCTTCCTCTTTTCCGCCTTCCTTCAGGATTCCAAGTTAGGGATTGCCTCGTGATGTAGTTTAATGATTTGCGTAATGTATGTCCTATCCATTTCCATCGTCTTTTTCTAATTTACTTTTTAGCTGGAAGTTGGTTTGTTCTCTCCCACTGTGGGCTGTTGCTGATGGTATCCGGTCAATGGATGTTGAGTATCTTACGTAGACAACTATTTATAAATACTTATACCTTCTTGATGATGGTTGTTGTAGTTCTCCAAGTTTCAGCTCCGTATTGAACGTTCTCACTTTGATATTGGTTGACAGACAGTTGTTTTGAGTTCCATATGTTCATCAATTGTAGGAATAAGGCCCTTGCTTTGCCAATCCTCGCCTTTAGGTCGGCATCTGAAACTCTTCGTTCATCGATGATGCTTCCCACGTATGTGAAGGATTCTACATCTTCCAGAGTTTCACCATCAATGTACATTAATAATTGGTTGGTAAATGTCAATATACTCTGATCATTGAACAGTATTTGTTATGAAGTATTTATCATTAGTAACTATGTTAACATATTTGCAATTCCCTAATGAATATCACTATTATTAGATAGAAGTCTTTAGATACTGACATAGTAACCGCTTCCTGAACTTCTATTATCTTTGATACTTCAACACCAAATGGATTGCGGAAATATGGAAGATACATTATGAAGGTCAGTTTACATACAGAAAACACTACATATGTATATATATATGGGATATCATGTAAGTTATTTAATAGATGATTCTTAGATTCTCAGGAATTGATCAAATCCTTTTAGACGATTCCGGCCACTGCATCCTTTACAAACACTACTGAATTTAATTTCATAAGTAATATATATAGAACCGTTTTTTTCTTTCTTTAAATCAGTAATAGGACTGATGATATTCATGTAAACATCTTATTAAAAGTGTACCTGAAGTTTATGTTGCTGATGATGTCGTTTAAAAGAACGATGAAAGTTCCATAACCAAACTATCCAGCTCAGAGAATAAAACTCCATCAAAATGTAAGTATATAATTACATGTAATTAGTGGATATTTTTACAAAATGATCGTCAAGAAGGCCATCACTTTCTCGATACTTATAATGTTAATTATGTACCATTAGTGATATGTATATATTATAAAAGTATTAAAGACAAGTACCATAAAGAGTCCGCTGAAGCCTAGGGTAAATACCATTAAGCCAGGGTACATACAGTCCAACACGAAGTCAGATGCATGCTTCATTATATATTTTTGGGTCATGATATGGATCCTTCCACAGGTTCATCTACAGAAACCTTGTTACAACTTTTACTTCACCTAAATAGTCAAATTAGGTCATCTTCTTAACATTAGTCGAGCGACAAAGTCACTACAACGAAACCAATTCAATGACCTCACTAAACCATTCAATCGGTAGTAGCGGCGGAGATTTTGATGAAGAGTCATCATATACATCAATGAATAATACGACAATAGGGAATTTTAATAAATCACGTAATACAATAATGAAGGTTTCGCACGAAGCATAAATGGAATATTATGAACCTATTACCATTCTCACAAAAGTTGACCCTTTTATAAACTATTTAGACGATACTGATTATCATAACTATTGTAAGCAAAGATGGATAGTGACTAGCAGTGAAATCCAGGACACACATTTCGTCCTATTTGGGACTCATCGATTAGGTGTACCTACACATCCCAGAATTGTTGATGTTCGCTCAGGGACTCGAACTCAGTACCGTTCGCTTGAAACGCCATTACTTTATATGACCTATTTTATAGATTTGGGAAATTCAACTTAATAATAGAACTCATTCCATAGACATACTTTCATAAAATATGAAATTACATCTAAATAATAAAGAAGAAACAATAAAACTAACCACTTGGTGTTGTAGCACGAACTGATCTAGCTATAGAACCAGTTGGTGGTTCCAAATCGTGTACACCACGACCAATTGGTTGTAATGTAATCGTTTCCATTTCTTCTAAAACAGCTCGACTACCCACTGATCTGGAATCATGTAATTGTCTATTTGAAGCTTGCTAAAATATTCATTATACAAAAAATAGTATTTAATAAACATAATGAATGATGATCATTACCATATATAGAAATCTAATTTATTTATAGTGAATTTTGAAAGTTCTTAGGTTACTTCTCTTCTGAACTTATCCTCGACAACCTTCATATTCTTCAAATGGAACGTGTTCAGAACTATCGATCGGTATATGACTTATTTAATGTATGTGGAATTTTCATCAAAGATTTCACTTCAGTGCCTAACCGTTGATTATGTTAGCGTCTTTTATCTACTGTGGGAGAGAACAAACCAACTTCCAGCTGAAGAAGAAATTAGGGAAAGACGATGGAAATGGATAGGAAATACATAACGCAAATCATCAAACTGCATTACGAGGAGGGCCCTAACTTGGAATCCTGAAGGCAAACGGAAAAGAGGAAGGCCAAGGAACAGATTACATCGGGAAATAGAAGCAGATATGAAAAGGATCAATAGGAACTGAAAGGAGCTGGAAAGGATTGTTGAGGAGAGGGTTTGATGAAGAATGCTGGTGATCGGCCTATTCTCCTTCACGAGGAGTAACAGGCAAAAGTAAGTAAGTTAGTCTTTTATCTGGTATATTGAACTGCACCACACTAACAGACAGTTGAAAATAACTTCACCGTAAATTATGACTATTACAAGATCTTTGGCTTATTCACAGATAGATCTAAGTAGATCTAAACTACACCAAGCTAGATTGATTATGAAAGTAATACAATCTTCACAAATCCCCATACTGATAATTATTGGATTATAGCCCTACGAACAGAAAAAAATGATGATATCTATCACAGAATGATTTTAGTCGGAAGAGTTAGGGATGAATTGGATGATAGGTTCATCCTATTGTGAGACTCTTCAGTAGTGAGTATTCACGATTCTACCCCACTGCTCACAATGAGCTCTCTAGAACAAGAAACAAGAGTAGTATTGCGCTTATTTTAAAGTCTAAAGTTTCTATTTATTTATTTAGTTTAACACATAGATATTGGTACATGGAGGCACCAAATACATATGAACCACACAAATCTCATTTGATATGTGTGAGGGCTGTGATACTACGTGGGTGACTAAACAGAATCAGGTGGTTTTCTTAGGGGGCCACACTCGGAGCTTTCGACCTGCAAGTCTGATCCACAAGGTAGTGGAGCAACGTTAGGAGATGCAGTCCCATGGTAGCCGGTGACCAGTACTTGGTTCATACGCCATTTGTCCCTTCAGGATACTGCAGACCATGTTCACCATTGGTTTAGAATGAGGGTTTTCCAACTCTCATAAGTGGACTCTCCGTATCCACCAACCCGGTTAAAGAGCTTGACATTCGTTTCTCGTCCTCTCATTTTCGTAAACAACACCCATGGTGCGAGAAGGCAGTCAGTAGGACTTCCCTTGAAGTGGTTGTATGCACGTGGTCATTTGAGAGCATTCGGAGAGAGAGAGCGGACTCTCCCCATTCTCGTTCGTAACAGAGCATTTGGGGGCCTAAAGTTTCTATACTTTTGACTATGTATGAGATCGTAGCTGAGCTGTACAGTAGTACTTCGAAAGTCTTATACTTTCTGGTATTCAGTAATTTTTTGTATTTTTTCGATTTATATCGGGAACCTTCATCAAAACGTAACTAAGCACTTAGAAAATAATCAAATTCTTCAAGGAATATGCTTTTAATGAAAAAAAAGGAAAACACAGCGAGGAGACTATAAAGCTCAGATATGAAACAGTTATCCCATTTAATCATAAATAGTTATTATGTGCCTTATACTAGTCTTTTATATGGTCTGCTTAGATTAAATCTTCGTACCGTACGGTAATCATCAAACTGTATCACTAGGCAATCGCTAACTTGGATGGGAATGTTATGTCTTGACATGAATAATGAATGGTAACTTTTGGGATCTATTGATGGACCAATACTAATCGTGTATTTCTATTGTATAATTATTAAGTACCTAAACTATTCATATTCATATTCCTCTTATTATAAGGTCTATTTTGACCCATAAACTATTATGATACGTTTTACCATTCATGAGTTATACCCAGTCTATCTATTACTATCTCCCTCATTCACAGCCACATCTGGCTAATTCTTGTATAAATGTCGATTCATATTTTATTGGTACGTTGTAGTCTGTTTGATTGGTATATAAGCTAAGTATATTTGAAATATAGTGATTCGTATTACGGAGGCTGAGACTAGTGTTCTGGACTTAACTGGTTGGGCTAGGCGGACAGCAGGACCAATCAGGACTCTAAGCTGCTCGCACATGTTTTACGCGTTCGTGGTCCGATCGATAATTTGCTTCTCCCTAATTGGCGGTCATAAGTTATAACAGGGAACAGAATAGAGGAATGCCGAAGAACATACTATATCATGAATTGGAAACAGACATGAAATGGATGAATAGCAATTTGTAAACAACTGAAAACAATTGCCCAAGACAGGATTCAATAGAGAGTACCGGTTAGTGACCTATACTCCTTCACGAAGGATAACCTTGTCTCTACTCGAAATCAAAATATCAAAAAAATATATTACATAACTCATAATTATACTTACACTATTTCGCATCTAAAAACAAACATACAAATTTTGTTCAGTAGTGAATTTGACATTAAGAATAGAAGTTTGTTAAGTCATATAAACTGTGTCAGAAACTTTCTTTACTACTTTAATCAGTCCAATCACTTCTATTGACTGAGGGTTAAAATGGTTAGATATGAGAAGATTTCTCAATAATCAATACAAAGTTTGCGACGAAACTCATATTTTGTTTGGTATTGGTTAGATAAAAGGGGAATTGTTTATTAGTCTGCAGGAACTGATATTACCTATGAGATATTGTAGTGAACAGAACACGGGGGGGGGGAACAATCGACTGTATTTGACACACCACTTACAGGACTTCTTAATGAAATCTAACAATCATATAGTGAATGCTTAACTTTCAAAATGTCCATCGATTGACTCAAAATGACTCAGACTTCATTGTTCTTGCATTTTCATACAAATTGCATTCTGTTTCGATTCTTTACTGTTCGATCCTCTTGTCTCTCTGCTGCCAGACCTTCTATTGACGACTAACATCATCTACTACTTATGCCAATATAAGTAGCACACACCACAATATGAATGTACGATCCTAAATTATTCAAACTACAATTGATCATTGATTAATGAATTAGTTTTGTACAAAAATGATCAGATATTATATCTTCAAAGTAAGAAGAATGAGACCTATTAAACTTACCCAATCTTCTGTTGTTCTTCTTTGTTCTTGCATTCGTCTCATATTTTCTTTATGAGCTGAATAAGTTGAATACATTGGTGGTTGTTTGCATGTTGAACTATTCCTTAAATTGGTTTCTAAATAAATTTTTCAAAAAAAAACATATATGATGTAATAATGGGTTATTGTGGGACTATCTCAGCAGTGCGCATTCACGATCCCATGTCGTGGGATTAGAACTCAGGATCTATCGATCTCGAGCATGAACGATTAATCACTAGACCACTGAACTAATCAGAATCCAACGTTGTCATTGTCTAACTTTAACCAACCCACGAAATTGCACTATCGTTCACCATTGTATTCAGTGAGTTACTATGTCACAACAGACCCGATTGTCGTTATTATTCAAAGCTTATCCATAGTCTATATATATGTTAATAAATTGACTCTTGAAGAAACCTACTTTACAATAGAGACTATTTACAACATTTTTATCATTTGATGAGATAAATGACGAATATTCATAGTTGAGCAACAAGACGGATACATAAGATTTGAGATTGACTAAAGGTCGTCTAGAGACTTGAATGATCCGTGTTTGATCCCTATTGTGTGGTTGTGGATACGCACTACTGTGGAGTTTCCATTATGAGCCAGCTGTTCAATTGTGCCTAGTTTTTAACAGTTGTTTAGTCAAAGTTATTGAGTTATGTAAAGCTTCAAATTCAACAGTCTTTTAAACACATAACAGTAGTAATGAAATAATTCTATACCTACGATCTAGAGCAAGATGGAAAACTGATGCATCTACAATAAGGAAATCGATTTTAAATAAGCTAATTACAGTTTCACACCCTCTCAAACTCCCTCACTTAATCATATCCACAGAAACAGATTAATTCGTTAGTAATGGACTTTATGGAACCCATGGGTAAGCCGCCGCAATAACTGTTTTATAAACTAATTTAAAGCTAAGCAGTATTGATAGATATTGGCTCGACATCGATAAATGTTCCAGTCATTTCGGTCAAGAAGCGTTTATTTTGTGATACGTATACGAATGTCTGTTGGTAACGAAGTGTCATACTTCTCTTTGTTGATGTACATATGCCACATTGTTGAAAGTAAGACAAGTAAGCTCCTCAGCGAAGTAACTCTGTATAGGAGGCTAATAAGTGATATATTACTCGTATGTAATAAGGAGTTACACGTATCTTGGTTATTAGACAAATTCGATAATGTATAGAATGAGATACCACCTACTTATAATGAAGAAACCAATAACCGACTGCCTTTTTGGACATAATTTTAGACGAAAAAAGAATGAAACATAAAAACGATCCGTTCATAGGATGTCAACCTGGGCTTGGAAATATTTGAACTTCCACAAACGGCGTTTGGTAAATTGCCTATACAACAGAACTCAACGAATATACACTACAAATCTACCTGAGGAGGTGACAAAACTGCTAACCGAAAAGATTATTCGCTGTAGTTTATCAATTAGTGTAAAACTAAGCTAACAAGAAGACTCTTGGATTCCGTTACGAAGTAAAGGATATATATCTCATATTAACATTTAAAAGAGAGTCAAATATCATAAGTTTGAGAAAGAGACTAAAAGTAGACATTAAGAAACCATTCTATTCTGCTAAACCTATGGTTTCACATAGGCCTAGACATTACATAACAGATTACGTCACATCCCGTTGAATTTAACAAGTCTCATGTTCATGTGTCCTCAAATGCCCTGGTACGGCCGAGAGTGGGCAGAGTCCGCTCTCCCGCTCCAAATGCTCTCACATGACCACGCGTATACAGCCTCTACCAGAGAAATCCTACTCACTGCATTCTCGCATCACAGGTGTTGTTTACGAAATTGAGAGGGCGAAAAGCGAATGTCCGGCGCTTTAATCGGATTCCAAACCAATGGTGCACATGGGCTCCAGTATCCTGAGGGAACAAATGGCGTGTGAACCAATCGTTGGTCACTGGCTTAGGTTCATAGAAGCTAGACAATCTACCCATAGGAATCTTTAAGCTGTACTGTGATCTATGATGTTATAGGAATATTCTGTATTGTATTCCTTATTTTTCCCTTACCTTTGTTTACCATTATCATTTTATGTTTATTTGAACTTTGATTTATGTAACCTTTATTCGTTTTCATAGATGTTTTGAAAAGTAAAGCACAAACAGACCATAATTTGTAGGTTAATTGTTTCATCTTATTGCTCTATCAAAGTTTACAAAAGGGTCTAATTGTTTTAAATCTGTGCTAGATGAAACTAAATTGGTTGGGTATGAGATAGTCATTCACCGAAGGTGATAAAAGATGATCACCCAATGTCGTGGACTGTCAGTCAGTCAGTCAGCTACAACGTAGGGTCAGCAACATTTATGCATCGGTCCAAGTTCCCACATCTCATTAGCACAACAAGATGGACACCGGATTCATAAAAGTAGTTAATTCAGTGGTTGTATTATATAAAAGAAAAATTGCATATAAGGATATAGTACAGGAAGAAAGAATTAGTTCGTAGAAAGAAAGATTTGAAGCGATTTTAATCTCATAATTTAAGGGAAGACAATGAGTTTATATACCTACACCATTGTGATCAATTTTGAACCATGTCACACAGAGTCTCCAACCATCGATTACGACAGACGCGCTTACCCCAACTAAGGAGGTTGCATCTACCAACACGGTTCAGACCAGAATTTAGTGGCCTCAAGGACTGACGCTATGTTTTGGTTTGGCTGCCCCTAATTTTATTCCATCCATCTCGAACACTAGTCAGTATTGTGCGTCGTGGTGATCGGTGTTCAGGCATACACAGCACGTGACCCAACCATCTCAGTCGATGAAGATTCACAACCTCATCAACTGATCTACCATCATCATTCCCTAATACCCTGCGTCCGAACCTCATTATTACTTTCCCGATGATCCCAGGAGATCCGGGCAATATTTCTAAGACATCTGTGATCAAACACTATTACCTTACGATTATCTTCCACCCTAACTGGCCACATTTCTTAGCCGTAAAGTGGAACAGAACGAACTGCTGCACAGTATACTCGTCCCTTACTTGGTAGACGGATATCTTACCTTCACTATAGGTGGTGACGTAAGTTGGCAAAAGTCAAACGAGCTTTTTGGATTCATTCAAAGATTTCGTCAGTAATACCGTTGAATTCCGACTCAATAGACTAAACGTTAAGTGTTCGCGCATGAAACCGAGGGCACTTGGTTCGACTTCCCGCCACGAAATAATAGATTTGCACTAATGACGACTCCTATAGTAGGATGAAGTGACCATCTAGTGCTTCAAAGTTTTCAGCAATTGTCTAAGTTAGATTGATTTCAGGTTTAAATGCAATTTAATACATACAATATATTCTGTAAAATTTAATAAATTAAAAGTGAATAATTTCTACATACCTGACAACCATGCAGTTTTAGTCATTGTACTAGGTCCACTAATATTCATCTGACTTGATGTTCTTTGAGGTTGAACTTTTAAAGAAAGACAATAAAGAAAAAAACAACTTCGTCATAAGAACAGTATGATATAAAGGAATTCAATGTAAACATTGTTTAATAACTGAATTCATGAGTCAAGTGAAGCTAGACCACCATGGTAAACCTGGAAGCACTAGACGGCCGTTTCATCCTCCTCAACAGTGCGCATCCATCATCCTGCCTGACAAGATCTGAACCCAAGAGCTATTAGTATCGCGCACGAACGCTTAACCTCTACACCACTGAGTCGACTTTGTTATGTGACTAAAACTTCAAATTTAACTGAATAGAATAGCAGAATGTTGTGAAGAAATTCGAAAGATTTCAAGAACATCAATGAATGATATAATTATAGAATTGTTATTTGTTCTTAAATGAGTAGTCCTGAAGAATGAACACTTCGTCTATTTCATTTTAAAATCTTCTAAAACGAACAATGAAACTGATACTTTAATCATCACATAGTGTTTGAGAATTTGATTCAATCATTATAATAATTCTTATAGTGAACATCAACAGATCAGGCATGTCATAGGTACATTCAATTGACGAGTCATAATTTAGAACGAAACACGCTTCCTGGATTCCATTATTAGGCACCGTTCATTATTGACAGAAAACTGAATTCTTTTTTACACTCAGAACAAAGAAGATCGGTAATAATGTTTTGGTAATTGTATTCATATTCCACGAAATAAATGTCATGATGATAGATATATCATACATAGTGTAACAGCAGTCTCTGCATCAGTAGGCCTCAACATACACAACAGGAAAACCAAGGTCCTCAAATTCAATACGGAGAACAGCAATCCAGTCACTCTTGATGGAGAAACTCTGAAAGATGTAGAATTCTTCACATATCTGGGAAGCATCAGAGATGAACAAGGAGGTTCAGATGCAGACCTAAAGGCAAGGATTGGCAAAGCAAGGGTCGCATTCCTACACTTGAAGAACATATAGAACTCAAAACAACCCCCAACCAATATCACAGTGAGAATCTTCAATACGGACGTCAAAACAGTTCTACTGTACGGGGCTGGAACTTGGAGAACTACTACAACCACCATCAAGAAGGTATAAGTATTTATAAATGGTTGTCTATGCAAAATACTCAACATCCATTGAGCGGATACCATCATCGACAGCCTACTGTGGGAGGGAACAAACCAGATCCCAGCTGAAGAAGAAATTCGGAAAACATGATGGAAATGAATAGGACATACATTACGGAAATTACCAAACTACACCACGAGGCAAATCCTAACATGGAATCCTGAAGGGAAATGAAAAAGAGGAAGGCCAAAGAACAAATTACATCGGGAAATAGAATTAGATATGAAAAGGATGAATAACAACTGGAAAGAGCTGGAAAGGATTGTTGAGGACAGGGTTGAATGTAGAGTGTTGGTGAGCGGCCTATTCTTCTTCACGAGGAGTAACAGGCGTAAATAAGTAAGTAATATATCAAATATGAAATGGGTTGTGTTTTTACTGTGTGCGTCTCTCTTTTTCTTTTACTACCCCCCTCTCTGTCTCTTTCTTTTACTTTCCCCCCTCCCTCTCTCTCTATCCGCTACTCAGATCATATGATTAACTGTCAGCTTTACATCAATTTTGTTAGAAAAAAAAGAAATACATTTGTAATTGAAAAGTAGTTAATATACAGAAACTATATAAAAGATACCAGTAGTATATCAGTAGTATATACATACCTTATCATAGGTATACAACAATATACGATGAATGAAGCATACTTAAACACACTACAAATACCTAATTGTTGAATCTATGAAGTAGAATCATTCATATCTAGTGATCATATGATGTTATTATTATTACTATTATTGCTATTCAACATTGAATCATTCCATTTTAAAGAAAGAATTTCAAAACAACTCTTTGAAGTTTTGAAATATTCATATGAACTGGTTTGTTCAATGATGTTTACAACTACAACATGGTGATCATCAACTGAATTATACTTGATAGAGAAACTTTGAACGAGATAGAAGTTTTCATATATCTGGGTAGCATTATCGATGAATAAGATGGATTGGATGAAGATATGAAGGCAAAAGGTATACAATATATAAGCATATGGAATTCAGAACAAATGTCTATTAACTAATATCAATGTTACAATCTTCAATACGAGCGTGAACACAGGCAGTTTTATTGTACAGAGCTGAAACTTCGAGAACTACTACTATAACTATCGTCAAATGGGTACAAGTATTTATAAACAATTGTCTATACAAGATACTCAATATCCGTTGATCTGGTACCATCAACAACAGCCTACTGTGGAAGTGAACAAGTCAACTTTCAGTTGAAGTGGAAATAAGGAAAAGATGATGGATGTGGATAAGATATATATTAGGGGAATCATCAGAAACTGCATCACGTAGCAAGCGTTAACTTGAAATCCTGAATGGAAACAACGAAGAGGAAGGCTAAAGAACACACTACGTCGAGAATTAGAAGCAGGGATGAAAAGGATGAATAACAACTAGAAAGAATTGGAAATGATACATTCATGACAGATTTGGTTGGAGAATGTTGATAGATGGCCTGTTGTCCTCTATGAGAGGTAACAGACAGAAGGTCCTGGATTCAAACCTCGCATGTGGGATCGTGTATGCGCACAGCTGAGAAGTCTCATAGTAGGACAAAATGACCGTCCCTTGCTTCCAGGTTTTTCATGCTGGTCAAGCTTCAATTGACTCATGAATTCAACGATTAAAATATTTACATTATAAGAAAGAAACAAAAAGTAAGACGACTGTACAGAATTCTGATAAGTTCACAGAACTGACAATAAAAGCCACTTTACTCTTTTTAACTACTTTCGATTGGAATCATTCATTTAATGATGTACATTCAATGCATAATCATGCAACAAAATAAATACAATCATACAAGACCAAAATCATTCAACATACACTATATTAATAATACTATCTGATAATAAAAGTATACATGCATTTAGGATAACTTCTCCGTGGAGCCCCTCTGGAGCTACTGCCGCCTTTAAGGTTAAATAAAGTAAGAGGATTGGGCATAGCGTTATCGACCCATTCCGGTAGAAAACAAAAAAATAATAATTCAAATCATGCATTCAGAATGAATGATCAATGATCAACGTGGTGTGGCAACTCAGGCTGATGTACGTACGTACGTACGTACGAAGTTCTACGTTGTTACCGACTGACTAACTGATAAAAAAAATTGAGCAGAACCAAGTCAAATATACCATGTTTACATAAATCAATATAACTGACTGAAAATAGAACAATGATAAGTTGTAATTATTAGGATTATATGATGATTAAAAATAGTTGATAAGCAATAAATACTAATCAGATTTGATCATGAACAATTGTACAACGTCAAATACCACTTAACATTTGCATCATTTTAGTATGCAATGAATTATTCAATAATGTAAGCTATATGGTTATGTAGAGCTGAAGGTCTCATATGAGACTGGAGGTTCGCCATCAGTATTGTGGATGATTCGACATTACTTTGGCAAGTTTTGCTGACTGTTCATGCACAAAATTGGTTTGCTGGTTAACAGATTTCATCCGTACTGGTGGTTGCTTTTCAGTGTTGTCAAGGGCCATTGTCATTGGGACATTGTAAGCAATATCCCCATTGCTAACATTAATGAGTTTGACTGTCGTGTAAGCGGAATAAGTCAACTATGACCTGTTCATGCTGTGCACAGTTGATTTATGTGATCATTGATTGGAATAATTATACATGTGATGTGAATGTGTATATGAATGGTGTAAATGGTCCACCACGGTGCTTGATACCTGTGTGGTTGCATCACAGGATTGAGCTGTACTATTCAGATTGTAGCGTTAAGACCTATATGGTGTCTGGTTCTCCTGCTAAACGAGATTGAGCTGTACTGTTTGGGTTGTCACGTGAAAGTCCGGATGGTGTCTGGTTCTCTTGAAAACCAATCTAAAATTACCCTAGCCCACAAGGGTATATTATATAACTGTGAATATATATATAGTTCTATCAGTGTGTGTGTGTGGTGAGGGAGTAATTCTTGAGATGGTGGAGAAGATTTGTAGCTCAGGTGGACAATTTTGATGGCGGCTTGTCTTCTGAGCTGGATGATTTGATTGTGGAGCTTTCATCGTTCTTTTGAACGACATCATCAGCCCAAATTTCAGGTAGAAGTAAAGAAATTCTAACATTTCACTTCTTCCTGAAGTTTGGGCTGATGATGTCTTTTAATATATTCAAACTTATACACAGTTTTTTGCGCCTTTCAGTTAACACACACTGATGCTTCACCTAATATACATTTACTTTATATATGTAATTTTCATCATAAACTGATATTATTGACAATTTTAATGAACTCTAAAGGAAGATATGCAGTTGGACCACCATAGATTAGAAATATAAGGATAGAACAGCCAAATACCGGAACAAACTTGGTACTTTCAATATATGTGGTTAGAGCAGTACTATATGAAACCAATGAATCGTGCTGTAATGGTCAAGATTTTTTTCAGCTTTCGTATGCCATAATAAATAACTGTCTGTTCTCCAACTCAGATTTACAGTTAACCCCTTTCAGAGTGAGCAATTTTACAATCTCGTGATGTAATGAACGAGAACACACATGGGGGACAACCGAATGTATTTGAATGCAAAATTACACAATCATACATACAATACTTCATTTGGAAAACATCTACCAATTTATCTCAGACTTTATTGTCCCCTCATTTTCATATACCAATCCCTCTGTGTTCCCATTCTCTCCTCTTCAATCTTCTCAATTTTCTTCGTCAAGACATTCCATTCTCGATTAATGTTACATATTACTTATATATTACTTATATATCGATATAAGTAGCTTACATCGCACTAGGTTTGAATATATAATTTATATTGTATATTTACATAATAAATGTGTAATTAAAGACTTCATTTACTAAAATCTAATACCACCCCCCCTCCGGTTCACACCCCTCTCAATCCACTTCAAACGAGTACTCTTTTTAAATTAAATCTGAATGATAGACATTTGTGACAGGAAATATTCTTGTCAATATTGAATCAGCATTTCTAGTTACTATGGTGTTTAAAATGAGGTTAAATCAATTAATCAAACATTCTTTATCTTTTTTAAAAAGAGAAAAGAAGAATAGTTTACCTTTCGTTGAAGAGCATTGATAATTTAACTCTTCTTCAATATCTGAAAATGAGAATCAAACTCAATCGAGATGATAAAGAAAAAGAAAACTGACAATTAAAAGTTTATTTCGAAAAAGAAATTCCCATGGTAACTAATCGTTGAGTAACATGTAAATCACTGCCCGTAAATGCCATGGTACGACCGAGAGTGGGTAGAGAGTCAACTGTCCCTCCACAAATGCTCTCACATGGCCACGTGAATGCAACCACTGCAAGGGAAGTCCTACTGACTGCCTTCTCGCACCACATGTGTTGTTTTCGAAATTGAGAGGACGAAAAGCGAATGTCCGGTAATTTATCCTGGTGCGTGGACACATAGAGTCCAACTAAGGGAGCTGGGAAATCGTGATTCTAAACCAATGGTGCATATGGTCTCCAATTCCTGAGGGACCAAGTGGCATATGAACCAATCGTTGGTCACCGACTACCATTGAACTACATCTTACGTCGTTCCACTGCTTTGTGGATCAGACCTTTAGGTCGAGGGTTCCGAGTGTGGCCCCCAAAGAAAACCACCTGCTTCGGTTCGGGCACCCAGGCAGTATCACAGCCCTCACACATATCAAATGTGATTTGTGTATCGCATATGTATTTAGTGCCCCCTTGTACCAGTATTTATGTGTTCAAATAAATAAGTAAATAAAATGCTTAATGAATTATCATCTAGTTGATGCGGTAACCAAGTTTCAGGTGGACCCGATGAAAAAGTATTACACACCAAACTTTAAAGAAGGGAGGTGTGAGGAAGGCCCGCTGGTGAACTTGAGGAATCTCTAAGAAGCTCAGAAAGAGCCGAAGATATTCCATCCAGTCGTCTTGTTTGAGAATATTCCAGAATCCCTACGTGTAGCTTTCCTATCGGACAAATGATAATAACCCCCATGTATGCAGATTGGAGGACTATAATGATGATTTCGTTTTTACTAAAAACTATAAATACTTGACAGTTTTGTACCATAATTGACACTGTTTGGAATGACATTCCTTTCACTTGTCTTTTGTCTTCTCATTTGCGACTTAGGTGGGTTCTAGCGTTCGAGTGCTCAAGTGGTACGCAGTATATTAACAATCTAGGCTCTAGATATAACGGAGACAATTGTCAGGAAGACATGACTACAATCTAAAGCTTATTTATGTTCCCTATGGAGTTCGAATTCATATCACCAAATGTTATAGCTCAAGAGATTACTATCACACTATTTAAATCATGATTAACTTTATTTACGAATGAAAAATTTCTACTGATTAATTACTTACGAATATAACGATATCACTCTGTTACTCAAGACTGAATCGATTAAAAGTTGGGTTTCAGTTTGAGATCTGGTAACTGGACGTCAACAACTTTAATCATAAAATCTATATTATGTGTAAATCATCAAGATTTCTTATTCTAGTGTTGATGACTGTCTTGCCCCCCCCCAAATGATCTAAACCTATGGCTGTTGAATAGATCAAATGTACGACCTTCAAAGAATAAAGTGAAAGGGATTTCAATTCTAGATAATCTATCTTACTGCTCTAAGGTCATCCACTAATATACATGAAACCTTTCTGATTCCCATAGAACATGAACTCAATTCACTGGTTTTAGTATTATAGATACTAAGGTATAGCATGATTGGACTGTACTCTAACAACTAAAAACATATCTAATTTACCTTATATGATGTAAAGGGTATAATACAGTAACAAAATGTACTATATATCAGAATGAAATCAATAACCAGTAATTGATGGTTTTCGCTAGTTCTCTTGTTAACCTTGATCAATATTAAAGATAAACATTCAACAAACTTATTTATTCACTTGGTGTTGTTTTACTTGTAACTTCCCATCGTTATTTAGGACTGGAACTGATCAATCTCTTATAGACGTATGTGGGTCCTTAGCGGACTGCTTCGATATAGCCTTAAGTCACAAGCGTTTTAAGTAAAGATGGATAGTGTCTAGCAATCGAATCCAGTTTGATGCACGTTTCGTCCTATTTGGGACTCGTCAGCTGGATATACCTGCATCTCAGACTTGTTGATGTTCACTCCGGGACTCCATCGTTGATTAAAAACTTATTGATTGTTCAATAATTCAAAGTCATCCAGTCTTTGAATTAGTAGGTCATTTATTCAAATGTGCATGTTTACATAATAATGTTTTTAAAAAACGAACTTACGTTTTTCAGTTTTTGTTTCTTCTGTACGTTGATGAGTTCTTGAATCACGTTGAACTGATGAATAGTATGTAGTTGAAGAAAAAAAATTTTGTTCATAAATTTTTGTCAGTAAAAAGTCGTGGGATTATTAAGTTTTTGATTGAGATTATGAACCGATTGATGTGAGACTAACATTGAAAACCTGGAAGGCCCTTTCATCCTATTGTGGGACTCCTCCTCAGTGCGCATCCACAATCCCGCCCATGGGGTTCGAACCCAGGTCTTTCATTACCGCGCGTGAACACTTAACCTCTAGACTACGAGCCGGCATCCGACGGTGTTAATCTTTGACCTCAAACAATTCACAAAATTGCGCGATCATCTTCCATTGTACTGAGAGAGACACCTGTCTCTATCCGACACGGAATAGTTCCACTGGACACGGCTTCTGACTAGAACTCCGAAAATTCCCTCATGAAGCTAGTCACTAGTGAGCATATGGTCCCGCGAGTGGGATCGTGGATTCGCACTGCTGAGGAGTCCCACAATGAGACGAAACGGCCGTCCAGTTCTTCCATGTTTTCAATGGTGGTCTAGCATCAATCGGTTCATGATCTCAATCGAAAACATAAATTTTTCATTTTGTTCTAAGTAAATAAATAACATCTATGTATTTTTAAAGGAAGGTACAATGAGAAGCCTATTTTCATTTAAACATTACCATCAGTAACAGTCTACTGTGGGAGAAAATAAACCGACTTTCAACTGAGGAGGAGATTAAGAAGAGACGATGGAAGTGGATAAGACGTATATCGAAGAAATGATCAAAAACTGCATCACGAGGTAAGCGCAATCTTGGAATCCTGAATGGGAACGGAATGGAGGAAGGCCGACGAACACAGTGCGTCGAGAACTAAAATCAAGCATGAAAAGGATGAATAGTAACTGGAAACATTTGGAAAGGAGATATTCTTGACAGAGTTGGATGGGGAATACTGATGAGCAACCTATGTTACTCCTCGAGGGGTAACAGGCGTGAGTAAGTAAGTAAGTAAGTAATAATCATTTTTATTTCAATAATACTGATTTTGACTTGATTTAAAACGGATCTGTAGTGAACGAGAACACAGGCTGGGGACAACCAAACATATTTAAACACAGAACTACAGAATCTCTTAGTAAAATCTGAGGCTTACTTATTTACGCCTGTTACTTCTCATGGAGTAGCATAGGCCGCCCACCAACACTCTCCATCCAACCCTATCCTCAACAATCCTTTCCAGCTCTTTTCAGCTTTTATTCATCCTTTTCATATCTAATTCTATTTCGCGATGTAATTTGCTCTTTGGTCTTCTTCTTTTGCGTTTTCCTTCAGGATTTCAACTTAGGGCTTGCCTTGTGATGCAGTTTGATGATTTGCGTAATGTATTCCTATCCATATTCATCGTCTTTTCCTAATTTCCTGTTCATCTGGAAGCTGGTTTGTTCTCTTCTAGAGAAGGCTGTTGTTGATGGCATCCGGCCAATGGATGTTGAGTATCTTGGGTAGACAACCATCTATAAATACTTGTACCTCCTTGATGATGACTGTAGATGGTTAAGAGCCATACAGTAAATACTTCATTTGCAAAATATCCATCAGTTATCACATACTTGATTATTCCTTCGTATTCACACCAATCATTCTTTGCTCTCATTCCCTTGTCTTCAAATTTCTTAACCTTCTACCGCCACGTATCTTACTTTCTATCGGTGTTACATACTACTTATGTCTCTAAACATCAGTAGCACATACCACTGAGGTATGTTTAATTGTGAATAGGTAGTTTGACAAGTGAATTGTTATACAAATACATAACTAATCAAATAGTTTGTTTCTATATCACTTACTTTGATCATTTTGTGTTTGTTCTGTAGATTGACGAATTCTTGAATCTTTCACAACTAATAAATCATCAAAATAATATTGATAACCGACTGTTTACTTCAGTTATGTTTAACATATAGACTAACATAGACTAGTTTATTAGATGGTTGTGGTGATGTTTGGAGATTTGAAATTGTTTACGTGGTCATTACCCTTGAACAAGTAAGTTGTAATCCATTCGCATTGGTTCTTAACCTCAGTCAATGGATTATATAAATCGATGAGTATCCACTGTTATCAATGATAAACTTATCTCTATTTTGGGGACGTTAGATCCCCAGAACTCACTTGGGAAAGGACCTAATTTGTTTTCGTGCCAAAAGCTCTCTTTTCACCTTCATGTCGTATTTCCTACTTTGGAGAATCTTAAGTGCTATTGGTTCGTTGTGTCTTTTAGTAAGCTATTTTTTTAACTCTCCGCGAGAACGTTTTTGTGCTGTGTATATATACGTTTTGATTTGTGCCTGTTTTTATCGCTCGTGCTTCTGGCTTTTGCGGAATATACTTCCTCATTCCAAGCGTGGACTTATTCCTCTACTTAGCGGGGCTGGGACGTATCGAATAGCTAGCTTATTGGTCTTTGGTCACTGAGTCTTTGTTCCGTTCGCAGATAAAGTGAACTCGTAACCGCTTCAAACTTATCACTCTATTTTCAAACTAAATCGATCACAACTCTTTCAAAGGCACTTTGGTTGTAGAAACTCATCTAAGATCATTTTACCTGATCAAGTTAGCAGTGTACACTAATTAGATTATCCACTTGTTCTGATACGTGTCACAACAGAATATTGAAAGAGTTTCATTATTTCAATACATGCGAGATTGTGCACTGAGAATAGAAGCTCAGTGATGAATATCAAGTTGAATTTACTAAAATGGTACTACATATTAGAGATCAGGTGTAACTGAACCATTTTGTTCATCAGGCCGATAATCTTGGATATGTTATATGAGGATTCTCTGTGAGAAACGTCTTTTGAAAAGATCACTTCAGACAATTTACAAGTATATCACCGGGATCATCTAGCTTGAACACAAGGTTTATGTATATAACTTTCTTCTTATACTGTATCACTATTATCTATTTATATGGTTCGGGTCAAAGATAAGTTGTCATAACTAAGTAATTCTGTGTATATACCAATTCGCCAGCTTCTATGGTATCAATTAGATCGGCCTCTTCCTGTATCTGCAATCAACTTTCAGGATAACTTAACAAAAGATAACATAGAAAAGTTACATCATCCATTCTGCACCATGCTTAGGATAGACAGTCTTAGATTTGAATTTGCTAGAAAAATTCGGTACGTTTATATTTAACAATGAACCATATAGTCAAATAAATAATGAAACTTACATCCTGAACTGTCCACACTTCGTGATTCTCTACAAGTATTCGGTTTTACTAAATCAATTCAAAAGTATACAAAAAGAAGTGATAGTGATAATAATAAAACTTCTGTAAAACATTTGCAGAATTATAAGTAACTATGGATAATATCTAGCAGTGAACTTCAGTTTGACGTGCGATTTATCCTATTTGGGACTTCTCAGCTGGATGTATCTGAATCCCAAACTTATGATGTTGACTCCGGGACTCGAACACAGTGTTATTCACTTTAAACGCTATCACACTATGCAAATAAAACGAAACGCACATCCTGAAATCCACTGCTAAGCACTACCCATCTTTGTTTATAAAGCTTGCGAATTAAGGAAATATCGAAGTAATAGGCACAGTATGCATATATACCAATAAGACACTGATCATTTTCACTGCTAAACATCAATGAGAAGATTCAAGTGAACAACAATGCCGAGTGAGTGTAAACTTCATCCCATTACATAAATAAGTGACTATTAGGACTCAGTAGCTAAGTGGATAACGCGATGATGTCTGAAGTGAACGGAACTGGGTTCGAGTCTTAGAGTAAACAACAACTCCGAGATGCAGGGACATCCGGCTGACGAGTCCAAAATAGAACGAAACGCGCGTCAAACTGGATTCCACTGCTATCCACTATCTATATTTGCTTATAATGCTTGTAAATTAGGGCAATATGGAGGCATACACACAGTATGCACATATGCCAATAAGAAGCTGATCAATTACATTCCTAAAAACCAATAGGAAGATTCAAGTAAGCAACAATACCATGTGAATATGTAGAATTAATCTGTTAGTTAATGAATTTCGAATACATCACTCATTAAAAAGAAAATCAATCAGCTGCACTGTCGATAGAACAATCATGATTTTTATAAATGAATCATAGTTAAGCAACACCATCCCGACTCTCACATGACAACCCAAACAGTAATGCTCAATCCCGTTTAACAGGAGAGCCAAACACCTCACAGTCCTAAATTTTATAATCCAAACAGTCCAGCTCAATCCCGCTTCACAGGAGAACCAGACACCATGTAGGCTTTAACGTTACAATCTGAATAGTACAGCTCAATCCTGTGGCTCAACCACACAGGTATCAAGCACCCTGGTGGTCCATTCTTACCATTCTGTTATAACTTGTGACCGCCAATGAGAGAGCAGTGGCTTATAGATCGGACCAATGACGCGTTAAACACGTGCGAGCAGTTTAGAGTTCTAATTGGTCCTGCTTCCCGCCTAGCACTGCCTGTTAAGTCCAGAACACCAATCCAAGCCTCTGCGATATGAATCATGTATTACAAACATACTCGGTTAATATACAAATCAAAGAGACCACAGCGTACCATAAAATAGGAAGTAACATTTGTACAATATTTGGCCAAAAGTGGATGTAAATGAGAGAGGCAGTGATTAATAGATAGGGAATAATTCAAGAATGGTAAATCGTATAATAACAGTTCATAGGTCAAAATCAAGTTCATAATAAGAGAGACATGAATCTATGTACTTTGGTTACTTAACAATTACACGATAAAAATATACGCATAGTATTGGTCCACAAATGGATCCCAAAATTACCATTCATTATTCTTGTCGGGACATAACACATTCATATACACATTCACATCACATGTATAGTTATTCCGATCAGTGATCGAGTGAATCAATTATGCACAGTACGAACAGGCCAAAGTTCACCTATTCCGCTTACACGACAGTCAAGCACAATAATGTTAGCGATGGCGATATGCCTTACAGTGTCCCAATGACAATGAACCTCAAGAACACTGAAAAGCAATCACCAGTACGGATGAAATCTGTTAACCAACAAACCAATTTTGTGCATGAACAGTCAGCAAAACTTGCCAAAGTAATGCCGAATCATCCACAATACCGATGGCGAACCTCCAGTCTCATATGTGACCTTCAGCTCTACATAGCCATATAGCTTATTATTCCGTAGTAAACTCATCTAAATTTATAATATTAAAACACTGATATCTTGTTTCTAATGTATCAATGGAAATATAAGATAACAAATCAGTAAAGATATTCGTTAGTCCCTCACAACTCATACTTCCTTTTTTTATATTTTATGATCGATTATGTTCACATTTTATCAATATAGGATTATGGAGATTTGATTAAGATCATGAATCGATCATCGATATTAGACGCCAAAAATGAAAACCTGGAAGCATTGGACGACTGTTTCGTCCTAATATGAGACTCTGTGGTGGTTTACATGCATGATTTACATTCGTGATATTTAGCTAATGTTTATATAAACGTAAGCTACTAGTACTTGATCAAAGATGTCTTAGAAGTATTGCTCACATCTACTGGGATCACCGAGTAAGTAATAGTGAGGTTAGACACTGGATATTAGGGAATGATGATGGTAGATCAGTTGATCAGGTTGTATATCTCCATCGACTAAGATGGTTGGGCCACGTGTTACGTATGCCTGAACACCGATTACCATGACATACAACGCTGACTGGTGTTAAGGATGGTTGGAAGAGAATTAGGGGTGGCCAAACCGAAACGTGGTATCAGTGCTTGAGGTCACTAACTTCTAGTCTGAGTCATGTTCATGATAGATGAAGACTAGTTGTTTGTGGTCCATGTGACTATCGTAACCGATGGTTGAAGACTCTAGGTGATATAGCTCAGAATCGATCACAATCGCATAGGTGTATGCACTGTCTGTCTTCCCTTAAACACTGAGATTAAAATCACTTCATATCTTTCTTTCTATCAACTAATTCATTCTTCCCGTACTTTATCCTCAAATTCAATCTTTCTTTTATATACTACTACTATTGAATTAACTACTTGTATGAATTTGATATTAGTCCTGTTGTGCTAATGAGGTATGGGAACTTGGACCGAAGCATATATACTGCTGGTCCTACGTTGTAGCTGACTGACTGATTGACTCTAAATTCAACTGTTCATTCATGATATTCAATAATAGAAATAATCTTATTGTTTAAACAATTTTATCATTAAATCACTGCTTAAACTCTATTTATCCGACTGACTGACTGACTGACTGACTGACTGAATGAATGAATGAATGAATGAATGTCGCTCCGAAATCCGACACCTGTTTTCTTATACCTAATTACTTCATCCATAAATTATAGTCTTGCCTTCATTTCAACTGAAGGGCTAACTTTAGAAAAGGCTTAGATTGTAAACTGTCTTTTAAGATTTCTTAAATATTGACTAGAAATCATTCAATAGAATGATGAATATACTGATTGTTAGATTGAGTCATGTAAGTAGATGAAGAGTCTATATGATCATGATTACTACGAAAAAGTTAAAGATTTCGAATGTAATGACTCAAAACTGTTTGAAATAACAAGTGTGTATTCCCACTTCGTCTTGTCTTAGATTCATCATAAAGTATTTTTTGTTATTATTTCACTAATTCTTATCGTAACTTCCCCTTCAGCTCTTCTCGAGTTAGTGCCGGTCTTAAGCCCGGGTTAAGGGAGAGGCCCTGGGTTCGAGTCCCACGAGCGGCATCGTGGATACACACTGCTGAGGAGTCCCACAATAGGACGAAACGGCCTTCCAGTGCTTCCAGGTTTCCAAAGATGCTCTAACATCAATCGATTTATGATCTCAATCAAAAACTTAATAATCTCCACAACCCCTGTACTAGTAAAGGGTCAGGGTTAGGCATGAGGTCAAGAACCCCATCTCGTAGAAAAAAATCTTGTTAAAAAAAACTCCAATCAGATTTAACAAGTCATTTTTATAGTCTCTGATTGTATTTTAGATGCCTAATACTTTCTATTAAGTAAACTACTGTGGGATTTACCCTAACAAGTTCATTACTCTATACTAATGAGGTAATGATAACTTGAACCTGTGTAAATACATACCAGGTTCCATGTTGTATTTGATTAATTTTTCTCAATTCTATAATTTATAGACATATCAATCAGATTTCGACGCAAAATTCACTTATTCATTTGATTGAATAACGCTTTGACATTTTAACTGATCTCACTTCATGATGCAAACCTTTAAATGTAACTATCAACTGTAAATCACATTCTTTATTCTTCACACAGGTTCATAGTAATTAGGTGGACATTCTCAAAGTCACTTTAACATCTTGAGATGGTGGAGAAGATTGGTAGTTCAGTTGGATGATTTTGGTGGAGTTTTGTTCTCTGAGCTAGATGGTTTGGTCGTGGAGCTTTCATCGTTATTCTGAACGACAACATCAACTCAGAGAACAAAACTCCACCAAAATCACTTTAGCATCGCTCATATATGGTGCATAAATTATAGTCTTATTCATAAATCAGTAATCTCGAATTTACATGCTGAAATCAATAATACATTATTTATTTATTTGAACACATAAATATTGGTACAAAGGAGCACCGAATACATATGTAGTAAACATTTGTATATAGGCTGTGATACTGCCTGGTAGCTTAGACCGAGCCACACTCGGGACTTTCAATCTAAAAGTTTAATCCATAAGGTAGTGGAGTAATGTAAGGAGATGCAGTCCCATGGTATCCGGTGTCCAATGATTAATTCATATGCCATTTGTTCCCTTGGAATCCTAGAACCCATGTACATCAATGGTTTAGAATCAATCTTTTACTACTGCCCTAGATGGATTCACCAAACCGGATATTCGTTTTTCATCCTCACAATTTCTTAAACAAAACCCGTTTTCGTGAGAAGGCTGTGATTAAGATTTCTTTGGCAGTGGTGACGTACGTATGACCATGTGAGATCATTTCAAGAGAGAGATAAAGAGAGAGAGAGAGAGAGCGCTAACTCTCCTTACCCTTGGCCGTAACCAGAGCATTTAAGGGTTATCTATAATACAACTGATCACAATATATCATGTCACTTACTTTTACGTGTTTTCCTTCGAACAACTCTTACTTCTGTATCTCCTTCACCTTGTATATTTTCTTCTATTTCTGTAATTAATTGATTAGTATTTAAATCAGTATATGATCTTGTTCTAGATGTGATATATTGAATTTCACCAGTAATAGGATCAATTTGTTTAGTTTTAGTTACTTCATTATTGATACAAGATGGTAATGGTGATATACGTGAATGAATTGGTGACATAGATCGACCATTTAAACGTATAATTGGTGATCTTAATGGACGTGGTGGTAAACCAATTGATGATTTTTTATGATTTCTTAATAGAACATCATCATCATCTTCATGATTATGAATAGGTTTAATAAGGATATTTCTTTCAATAGTAGGACTACATGGTGTACTATGTATAATACGTTGATGATTCAATTTATTTGAATAATTAGGTGGTAATTGTTCATTGAATTGAGTTAATGGTTTATTCGCTTTATTCCATATTGATTTTTGTTCAGTAAATAGATTTTCTTTATAATTTGGTTGAATGATTTCATTGAATTTATTGATAGTAGTTAATTGATTAATTTTTTCAATTAATGGTATAGTTGTTGGGGGTATTGGTGGTAGCGGTGGTGATAAGGGTCGAAGTTGAGATTGAGATTGGAATTGAGATGGTGGTGGTGGTGGTGGTGGTGTTTTGATTGATATAGGTGATGATAAAATTGGTGTAAATCTACGAGATCCATCATGAATAGTCCAATCTTCATCATGATCAGGAGTTTTGTTTAGATTGAATTTATTAGATTTTTTTATGGTTTTAAATGATTCAGTGTTCATTTCTTATTTGATTTGATGTAAAAGAAGAAAATAAAGAAATAGTACAGTTTAAGTTATGTAATTAATAGAAAACAATTGAACTTATGAATGAATAAATAGTAGACAATCATGGGAAGTCTAACAACATTGGACGATTGTTTCGTCCTAGTATATAGTTCCTCAGTAGTGGTCATATATGATCATGCATGCGGGAATCCGATCAAGGATCTTCAGTTTCGTATGTGAACGTTTAACCTCTAAAAACATAGAGTCGACATCCAACCGTGTTAATGTTTAACTTCAACCAGTTCACGAAATTACGTCACTATCCATCATTGTCTTCAGCGAGTTACTATCTCATAACAGATCCTGTTGAAATTCACTGGTCATGGCTTTTGATTAGAACTTCAGGAAATACCTCTTGAAGCCTGTCATTTCTAGGGTGTCCCATGCCAGATTCATGCCGATTTTGTTCCTACAGAACTCCATATGCCCTGGTACAACCGAGGTTGGGGAAAGTCAGTCCTCAGTCTCCAAATGCTCTTACATGACCACGTGCATACAACCACTACCGAGGAAGTTTTACTCACCGCCTCTTTGAGGTTTATGCGTTATTTGCGAGATTGAGAGGACGAAAAGCGAATGCCGGCGATTTAACTGGGTTGGTGGATACGGAAGATTCACCGAGGAAAGTTGAAAACCCGTGATTCAAAACCAATGATACACATGATTTCCAGTATCCTTAAGGAACAAATGACGTACGAACCTATTGTTGGTCACCGGATACTATGGGATTGCATCTCCTTACGATGTTCCACTACCTTGTGGCTCAGACCTTTAGGTCGAAGACTCCGGGTGTGGACCCTAAGAAAACCACCTGATTCGGTTCGGGCACCCAGGCAGTATCACAGCCCTCACACATATCAAATGAGATCTGTGTGGCGCATATGTTTTGGTGCCTTATTGTACCAATATCTATGTGTTGAAATAAAAATAATACTAGACCATGTTATTTATTAGTAAAAGAAGGGCATCGAATGCACAAATCACTTCATTTGTGGGCGGTTTTCGATACTGCCCGGGTGCCGAAACCAAAGCGGGTGGTTTTCTTAGGGAGCCAAAACCGGAGCATTTGACCTAAGGGTCCAATCCACATGGCAGTGGAGCAACGTCAGGAGATGCGATCCCATGGTAACTGGTGACCAACAATAGGTTCGTACGTCATTTGTTCCTTCAGGATCCTAGTTTAAAATCAGGGTTTTTCAGCTCTCCTACGTGGTCCCACCGTGTCCATTATCCCGGTTAATTCGCCGGATATTCACTTGTCGTCCCCTCAATTTCGTAAACAACACTCCCTTTGTAAAAAAGGCAGTGAGTAGAACTTCCTTTGGAGTGGCTGTATACGCGTAGCCATGTGAGAGCATTTCGAAAGTGAGAGCTGACTCTCCCTACCTTCAACCGTACCAGGGCATCTAACTGGCGATCACTCAATATGTCATCGTCATTATTGGTCAAGAAATAAGAAACGGAAACTTGTTGAAATGCTTCGTACTGAGAATTCTATATTGTACCCAAAATATAATATTGAATAAATCCAATAATAATAATATCAAAATAATTATCATATATTCATGAGTGCATAGTTTTGAGAGAAATATCTGTAAAGTATCTTAGAAAGCTGTCATTTATATAAATAACCATACCAATATTAAGATAATGAATATAAGAATTAATGATCACTATAGTCTATCACGAACTCTGTCTGGACCCCCTCTGGGGCTATATCATGTGAAATTAAGTCAATTTGCAAAAACATGAATCATTAGTTTTTGATTTATTCATCGAATGGTATTACATTCACGGTTAAACTCCAAGATTAATCATCTAAATTGAACTAGCTTTAAGTTCAGTAGTGAGATTGATTTATGAACGACCTTTGAGCGACGCTAGACTGACCTCGAGAGTGTCCACTGCATAACCAGGACCAAATAAGGATTATGAACCTGTGTGAGGAATTAAGCTTAGGAATTAGATTTCGTGTTTTCATCACAAACTAACATTAGCTAGAATGTCAAAACTGAATTTCGCGCCAAGATTCATCTATAAATGATAGTCTTACCGATGTATATATTAAAACAAACAAGAAAATCGATAACTTGCTAAAATATCTAGATGGTAGGTACAGGTAACCCAGATATTCAAGAAGACCGTCAAGTAACCACGTAAATGAATTTATATCAAGGTATCTTTTCCACGTATCCTTGATGTTCTGACGATTGATTTCAGTCTCTGTCGAAAACTGTTATTGATTCATTCATCTCATTGTAATCAATCCTTGATTACTGTAGTCAATTATACCTTATATATAAATATATATGTCATATAGATGAATGTATAATGAGTTTTTGTTCTCAAATTATCACTGAAAATGTTTGTTTGTTTGTTTGTTTCGATGATTGAACGTAACATTTGTATTTCAGTTAATTGATTTGCATAATATTTAAAAAAATTGTAAATTGAAATTTAATTACCATGGTAATTGAGATTGAGATCATGTGTCGATCAATGTTAGATCACCATTGGAAACTTGAAATCACTGGTTACATGTTTCGTCCTAGTATAGGACTCCTCAAGAGTGAACATCTATGGTCACGTATTCAGGATTCGAACCCGAGATCTTTGATCTTGTGTGTGAAAGTCTAACCTCTAGACAACTTAGCTGGTGTCCAGTGGTGTTAGTGTCTAATTTCAACCAATTCAAGATTTTGCGTAACCATCTTCCATTGTCTTTAGTGGGTAACTGCCTTACAGCCGACATAATTGAACTCTGTTAGTCATGGCTTCTCACTAGAACTCCAAGAATTACTTCTCGAGGCCAGTCGCTGGTGAGCACATGATCTCAATTAAAACTCATCAATCTCCACAACGCTATGCTGATAATAATTGATATATTGTGTGTTATGCATTGTATTTGTTTTTCCTTATGATAAGATTTATTCTAGTCTAATATTATATAATATGTTCGTCTGGTAAAAATCTGTTTAATGAGATTGTTTTGCAAGTTAGGAATGAATCCACTTGGTATAGTTTACTTGAATCATCGCCCCCAAATGCTCTGTTACGGTCGGGGGTGGGGAGAGTTAGATCTTCCTCCCCAAATGCTCTCATATGGACATGTGTATACAGCCACTCCAAAGGAAGTCCTACCCACTGCTTTCTCTAAAACGCGGTGTTGCTTACGAAACTGAGAGGACGAACAAAGAATATCCGGCGATTTAACCGGGTTGGTGAATACGAAAGATCCACCTAGAGGAGTTAGAAAACCCAGATTTTAAACCAATCATCTCCAAAATCCTGAAAGAACAAGTAGAGTATGAACTAATCGTTGGTCACCAGCTACAATGGGGTTGCATCTCCTAACGTTGCTCCACTGCCTTGTGGATTAAACCTTTAGGTTAATGGCTCCGGGAGTGGCGCCCTAAGAAAACAATCTGCTTCGGTCTGAGCCCACATACAAATGAAGTGACTTGTGTGGCGCCTATGTACCCGATACCCTATTTTACCAATATACTCAATGTTCGTTGGCCGGATACCATAAGCAACATCCCTTTGTGGGAGGGAACAAACCAGCTTCCAGTTGAGGGGGAGATTAGAAAAGACGTTGGAAGTGGATAAGACATACATTAAGAAAATCATCAAACTGCATCTCGAGGTAAACGCTAACTTGGAATCCTGAATGGAAACGGAAAAGAGGGAGACCAAATGATACACTATATCGGGAATTGGAAGCAGACATGGGAAGCCTGAATAACAACTAGACAGAACTGGAAAGTAAATATCCATGACAGAGTTGGATGGAGGATGCCGGGGCTCCTCCATAAAGGGTAACAGACGATGATGATAGTTAACCTCAATGTTGATTATTTCCTAATGTGGTTTAGTGTACAGTATTATCATTTGTATGAAATTGTATTAAAACATAGAAATTGAAAAAGGAATTAAGAATATTTGTATTACAGTAACCTACCATTTTCAACAAGAACATCATCCAGTTTCTGCATGTATGAAGGAGGATTAAGTTTTGGATTCATTTCTAAAAAAAAAGAAAACAAAATATGTGAATAGATTATAATGACAGTGATTACTAAGAAGTTATCAACAATGACACTGTTTAATTCATTTGAGTTGTGAGCAGTTTGTCGTAAGCAACATAAAACCTGGAGCCGCCAAATGCCCTAGTATGGTCGAAGGTATGGAGAATTAGCCCTCCCTCAATAAATGCCCTCACATGGCCACGTGTCTACAATCACTACCAGGGAATTCCTACTCACTGTTTTCTTTCTGCAGGTGTTCTTTGCGAAATTGAAAGGATAAAAAGAGAATGTCTGGCAATTTAATCGGGATGGTGGATATGAAGGGTCCATCTACGAGTGTTGGAAAACCTTGATTCCAAACCAATCGTTCACATGAGCTCCAGGACCCTAAGGAAACAAATGTCGTATGAACCTATTGTTGGTCACCGGCTACCATGAGACTGCATCTCCTGACGTTGCTTCACTGCAATGTGGATCAGGCCTTTAGGCTGAAGGCTCCGAGTGTGGCTCTCTAAGAGAACTACCTGTTTCAGTTTGGGCACCCGGACAGTTTCTAAGCCGTCACACGAATCGAATGATATTTGTGGCGCATATCTAATTGGTACTTCCCTATACTAATGTTTGTTTGTTTAAATAAATAAATAAATGTAAAAATAAAACGTGGACTCATATGTTCATCGGTTTAAGTCGTAACATCATATTAGAACAACGAATTGAAACCATGTAAACAAATTCCATGAAAGTAGAAAGGATTAAACATAGAAAATATGATACAAAATGCATGGATTTTGGGACATAAAAGTGTAAATTTGTTTTGAAACTGGAAATCTTTGGAGGAAAAATCTTCAATGTATCTACACCATTGTGACTAGTTCTGAATCGGTGAAGTCCCCAACCAGTTATTCTGCATCCATAAACATGAATAAGCCCAACAGTTAGTGGTTTTATTGACTAGTAACACGTTTTAATTTGGTTATTACCACGTTTCTTCTAATCTACTGCTGTATCACACAAAAGAGCTTGTCGAAGCAGACGGTTTCTAGGTATGTGTAATGCATGTTTGGACCAACTCATTTGATAAAGATTAATTAGTTCATCATTAGTTTTACCATCTAAATGGAGATAGACATGAGAAAAATGAACAAGAATTGGATGGAACTACAAAAGAAGGCCCAGGATAGAGTGGGTTGGAGAATGCTGGTCAGCGGCCTATGCTCCATTGGGAGTAACAGGCGTAAGTAAGTAAGTAAGCAGTTTTACCATCTAGATCTAGTAACCTCAGCATTGTTTTCAGTACAGATTGAAATCAACTGAAGAATCATTGAAAACCAAACAGGAATACAGAGCATATCATGTACTAGTTTGTGACCTAACAGTACTCATCCATAACCCTATCCGAGATAAACCTCAAGAATTTCATATGGAGAAAGCAACATTCTGACCATTGATTAGTTCAAGTTTTCAATTTTGATTAACTCAGTTCCAACATGATTAAACGTAGGACCAGCAACATATATGCATCGGTCCAAGTTCTCACATCTCATTAACACAACAAGATGAACACCGGATTCATAGAAGTAGTTAATTCAATGGTGGTAATATATAAAAGAAAGATTGTAATAAGGATATAGTACAGGAAGAAAGAATTAGTTGGTAGAAAGAAAGATATGAAGCGATTTTAATCTCTTAGTTTAAGGAAAGACAGAGAGTGTATACACCGACGCCATTGTGATCGATTCTGAGCCATGTCATCAAAAGTCTCCAACCATTGTGTACGATAGTCTGCATCTACCAACATGACTCAGACTAGAAGTTAGTGACTTTATGGACTGATACCACGTTTCGGTTTGGCCATCCGTAATTCTCTTCCAACCATCCACAACACTAGTCAGCGTTGCCTATCGCGATGACCCAACCGAGCTATATTGGCTGGAACATATGTTCCTGTAGGTTCTACCATGCCAGGCAGGTCGATTGGTGAACGGTTAGACTAAAAGCAGTAACTCAAGGTCTGCGGGCGATTTCGTACTGCTGACTGTAGAGAGGTGTGACAGCAGTAAGGTGTTTCCCTCGGACAACCAGCATGACAGCGATGCTGCCTTCCCACAAGGAGGGGTGGGGTTAGAAAAGGTCGACCCTAAAAATGCACACCTCACCTTACCTCACGGATTTCCGTCTCCGGCGGTAAGGCCCCTTGAAGAACGGAGCTAACACGTCAAAAACCTTCCACAAAAAGGCCGTGCGCGACCGGCCTCAAGCAGTTGTCCCTTGGGCTCTGCGGTCACGCTCCCAGGTCGTCAAGACCAACACTAATCCAATTTCCTTTTCAGGTTCCTCAAGAAATACCCTTCCACGGTGTGGGCAGCCGGGAAGTGACATTAGCCCTCATACCCGTAACAGCACACGAGGCCAAGTTGGTCACATTCAAATCCTTCCTACTGACTGAGTCAGCGTTGTATGTCGCTGTAATCGGTGTTCAGGCATACATAACACGTGGCCCAACCATCTTAGTCGATGAAGATTTACAACCTGATCAACTGATCTACCATCATCATTCCCTAATACCCTATGTCTAACCTCACTATTACTTACTCGGTGATTCCAGCAGATGTGAGCTATATTTCTAAGACATCTGTGATGAAATACTAGCAACTTACAATTATCTTCTACTCCTAATGACAACGTTTTGCAACCGTACTAACATAGCACCAACAAAATCATTCGATTAACCTACAAACCCACTTGATTAGTTAAACTTACGAAGAATGATGTATATTATTCAAAGAAATTGATTATAAGAATAATGACTTCAATTGAATAACGTGACAATATCCATCTTCTTTTTGTTTTCTAAATTTAAGATAGAATACTCTCTAATAGAAATGTTTATTTGAATACCTACTTCATCTGACAGTCTTATATTATGTTATCAACACTTACGGAGATTATCTCTGATACTTACTATTACGTAATCTATGGATAATTGATTATCATTGGATTTTAGAATGACTCTATTCACATCAATATTTCTTAAAGAATTCTACATATATAATGTGAATATTCCATTTGAACTAGTTTACATCATTGTATTCTTGAGAGTTTTAACTAAAATTTGATCAGTTTTGATTACAGATTGACTTGATAACACAACCATTATGATATAAGTTGATATAGAATAGACAGAATATGGTTAGTAGTGGTATCTAGGATAAGAGTTTTGTCCTGTTCAGATCACAGAGTGAATATCAACTCTATTGTATACAGGTATATCTAGTTGACGTGTCCAGACTAGAACGAAACGTGTATTCGGGATTCTACTGCCGGTCACATTCCAACTATTGTAATGTTAACTTACTATCAATCAAGTCGCTAGATTTTATTTAGTAAAATGTATTTGATAATCATCTGGTTAATCACTAATTTCTAGTTAAGTAACTGATGTTCTAGTGGGAAGTCTTGACTAGTGGTGTTCAGATATATTTGTGGTGAAAACGCTGTCTTTAGTGACATAAAGCGATCGTCGCGCTATATCATAAACTGACTGAAGTTGGAAATGTATACACTCAGATCATAACTAAATGTTTATAATAGTTAGACATTCGCTTAAAGACTTGAAGGTTATGGATTCATACTGATAAAGAGATATACACTACGACGGAGCAGGTATTAAAATTACTATAATATCGACAAAACCCCTTCTGATATTAATCAACATACGCTCATATGTTCAAGTGGTATTTCCTGGAATTTTAGTGAGAAGTAGTGACCAGTAGAGTTCAACCGGGCTTGTTGTAAGACAGTAAATCACTGATGACAATGGTGGATGTGTCACTCAATTTCGTGGATTAGTTGAAGTTATACATTAACACCATTGGATGCGAGTCATCTCAGTGATCTAAAGGTTAACCACTTGCGCATAAGACCGATAGGTCATGGGTTCGAATCTCGCAATGCGAGATCTCGGATACCCATTGATGAGAAGTCTCACAGCAGGATCAAACGACTGTCCAGTGTTTCCAAGTTTTCCGTAGTGGTCTAGCTTCATTTGCTTCACTCGTGATCTCAACCATTAAAACATTTAAAAACATTATATTAGTAGAAAATGAACTTGAATGTATCATTTACTGTATCCAGTCAGTAGGATAAGAGACCATCAGTTCAAATGTTATAGAGTCGTATCATCACAATAGAACAGAACACATTAAAATACATAGTGAGTAATATATTGTTTTGGATTTAATGATAATACCTTTCCTTTCTTTAAAAAACAACTAACCTATCCTTCAGAAGGGGTTTTTTGGATATTATAGTAATTTTAATAGTTAACTTATCAAACTGATAGGTCCTGAGTTCGAATCTCACGAGGCGGAATCGTGGATGTGCACTCCTGAGGAGTCCCACAATAGGACGAAACGGTCATCCAATGCTTTCAGGTTTTTCATGGTGGACTCATGATCTCAACTATTAAAATTAATCTATCCCTGTACAGAGGTTCACATAATTCATGTGAATAATGAGATGATAGAGAAGATTTATAGCTCAGGTAATGATCGTGGAGCTTTCATTGTTCTTCTTCTGATGTCGTTTAGAAGAACGATGAAAGCTCCACGACTAAACCATCCAGCTCAGAGAATAAACCTCCATCAATAATGAATAGTACAAAGAAACATTAGCCAAGAATTTACAATACTCTAAATAACGTTTTAAACTTTTCTCTTTTTTTGGTACAGCATAGATCTATAGATAGATGGAATCCATCGTTCTAAATGAGGCCAATGAAATCATGTGATATAATTCAACTATATATTAATGAATGTTTTGGCAAATGTCAATGATTGTTGATTAGCATAGATACTACTTCATATGACTGTACCTTCTCTCTTTCACTCACTCACTCACTCACTCACTCACTCACTCACTTGAAATACAACATAATAACTAAGTGCTATATATAATCTGATCCCTATAAGTAATGATATATTGAAGAGTAAGTGAAGCAAAAAAATAGACCGTTTACTAATCAAATATTACACAAAGCTATACACTGATATACTTGATGTGAAATGTAAACAAAAGATTAACATAAGTAAAGATAGATGGTAGTTAATAGTGGAATACAGGACACATGTTTCATCCTATTTGAGATTCGTCAGTTGGATGTATTTGCATCTCAAATTTGTTGTGGTTTACTTGAATCCAGTAACGTTTGCTTAAAACACCATCGTGTTATCCACATGGCTAACGAGTCCCAGAGTGAGCATCAATTCTGAGATCTAGGTATATACAGCTGATAAGTATCAAATAGGATGAAACGCATGTCAAACTAGATTCCACTACTAGCTACTATCCATCTTTGCTTATAATGCTTGTGACTTGAGACAATATCGAGGCAATACACACAGTATGCATATATACCAATAAGAGTGAGACTGATCAATTGTAATCCTAAACAATTATGGGAAGATACAAGTAAAACCGACACTAAGTGAATTTAAAAGATTCACATGATATTGTTCATAAGAATGATAGTTGAATTACATAAAGCATTTACTATTCGACTAGTTAACAGCAGATTCGAATATACTTACTTACTTACTTACGCCTGTTACTCCTCGTGAAGGAGCACAGGCCGCTCACCAGCATTCTCCATCCAACCCTGTACTGGGCAATCCTTTCTAGCTCCTTCCAGTTGTAATTCATCCTTTTCATATCTGATTCTATTTCCCGATGTATTGTGTTCTTTGACCTTCCTCTTTTTCGCTTCCCTTCAGGATTCCAAGTTAGGGCTTCTCTCGTGATGCAGTTTGATGATTTGCGTAGTGTATGTCCTATCCATTTCCATCGTCTTTCCCTAATTTCTTCTTCAGCTGGGATCTGGTTTGTTCTCTCCCACAGAAGGCTATTGCTGATGGTATCCGGCCAATGGATGTTGAGTATTTTGCATAGACAACCATTTTTAAACACTTGTACCTTCTTGATGATGGTTGTAATAGTTCTCCAAGTTTCAGCTCCATACAGTAGAACTGTTTAGACGTTGGTATTGAAGATCCTCACTTTGATATTGGTTGAAAGTTGTTTTGAGTTCCATATGTTCTTCAGTTGTAGGAATGCGGCTATTGCTTTGCCAATCTTCCCCTTTACATCTGCATCTGAACCTCCTTGTTCATCGATTATGCTTCAGACGTATGTGAAGGACTCTACACCTTCCAGAGTTTCGCCATCAAGAGTGATTGGATTGCTGTTTTCCGCTTTGAATTTGAGGACCTTGGTTTTCCCTTTGTGTATGCTGAGGCCGACTGATGCAAAGACCGCTGATTCGAATAAACATTTCCATTTAATTTAGTTTAAACAACCAATTGAGTAATAATACTAGCTCTCATATAAACCATATATAATTGGAAACTGTATTTTGCATAACTACATTACATTATTAACGGAAACCCCTAGAGTTATTGATTATTGAATGGGGATTAATTACGAAATGTTTACTGAAATCAAAATTCATATACACTAGATGGGATCTATCGGTACCATATGTAATCGCCTTGTTTTACATGATGGTACTACATATGATTATCAATAAAATCAACTTAATAAATTTTAAGAGTTGAAATCATAAGTCAATTGAAGCTAGACCACTATAGAAAACCTGGAAACCCTGAATGGCTGTTTCGTCCTACTGTGGGACTCTTCAGTAGTACGCTTCCATGATCCCTCATTGTGAGATTCGAACTCATGACCTATCGGTTTCGCGCGCAAATGCTTAACCTCTATACTACTGAGCTGACCTATTCTTAAAATTATTGTTAGTCAATTATTATAGGCTCCACTATTTTACTTGGGATAAATGAATATCGAATTGAGTGCTCGTCAATAAATGTTTCATGAGAGGTTAACTTAAAAACAAAAAGAAGAACAGGGACGATAACACCAAAGCTATATGATCAACCGGAAATACATAAAGATAGCTAACCCCTTCGATTTGTTTTAGATATGTATAATTCAATCTATCATAATAAAGCAACATCATTGATAATATAAATAATCTGTCAGTAGAGAATAACCTCATGTATCGTCGTTATTCAATAAAACCCCTCTAATGGAAACAGTGGAGTTTACTTGGAATGAACTAACAAAGAGGTACATAGAGACCTTAATTCCCCTATCCGTAATGAACTGTTAATTCTTAGATGTACGATAAATGTCCACAACCGATTTGACAATGAATACTATAGATATATGGATGGTGTAGTCGTTGGATCCTCTCTTGACAAACATTTTTTCTCTTGTAAAATCGGAAAATGAATCAATTAAAGATACAGTCAGCTATTTAACATCTTACTGCCACTACATAGATGATACTCTCATGGTATAAGAAAAGTAACATGAGAAGGATAATTCACTAAATATATTTGACAATATTCATCCATCTATCAATTATCGATTATGCTAGAATGATTTATTCTGATGAAATCATTTTAGATGAATTGCATAATATTCATAACGTCTAGCTTCAATTGACTCATGATCTCGACTGCTGAAACTACTACAATCTCCACAAAACCCTCTCTGATACTAATCAACATATGATCACTAGTGACTAGCTTCAAGAAATATATCGTGGAGTTCTAGTGAGAGGCAGTGACCAGTGGAGTTCAACCGGGTCTGTTGTGAGATAGTAACTCACTGATGACAATGATGGATGTGTCGCTCAATTTTGTGGATTAGTTGAAGTTAGACATTAACATCGTTGGATGCCGGCTCAGTGGTCTAGTGGTTAAGCGCATGGCGTGAGGCCGATAGGTCATGGGTTCGAATCTCTCAAGGCGGGGTCGTGGATGCTCACTGCTGAGGTAGTCCCACAATGGGGTGAAACGGCCGTCCAGTGTTTCCAGGTTTTCCATGGTGGTCTAGCTTCAATTGACTCATGATCTCAACTGTTGAAATAGATATCCAATGAAATTTATCAAGGACCATATAAATGAAATGAAAAGAAGATCGAATATGTCTGCCATTTTGAAGAAAGTACCGTTCTTAAAATTGTAATTCCTAAATGACACTACTGAGGAAATTGTAACTCGGTTTACTCAAAGATTAGCATGGCCCCTGCTCAAGGATCACGCGCAAGATCGTGGTACGGCCGAGAGTGAGAAGAGTCAACTCTTCCTCTCGAAATGCTCTTACATGACCACGTGCATACAACCACTCCAAAGGAAGTCCTTCTCACTCCCTTCTCGCACAATGGGTGTTGTTTGAGAAATCGAGAGGACGAAATGCGAATGTTCGGCGATTTAACCGGGTAGATGGCCACGGAGAGTTTACTTATGACAGTTGGAATACTCTGATTCCAAACCAATGATGAATATGGACTCCAGTACCCTGAAGGAACAAATGGAGTATGAATTAATCGTTGGTCACCGGTTACCATGGGAATGCATCTCCTTACTATGCTCCACTACCTTGTGGATCGGACCTTTAGGTCGAAGGCTCTGGGTGTGCCCCACTACCACCTAAGAAAATCACCTGCTTTGGTTTGGGCAACCAGGCAGTATCCCATCCCTCACATATAACGAATAATTTGTGTGGCGCATATATATTTGTTGCCTCATTGTACCAATGTTTATGTGTTTAAATAAATAAATAACTTTTATGCCAGTGAATAATTACGACATTCGATTTCCAAAAGTTTCATTAAGAAGGTGTGATAGGTGACATCAATCAACTGAATTATAAATAGATAATGTGAAGATATGTTACACGTCACAAGAGTTGAAAATTCTGTAGTCGATTCTAATATGGTCTTGTGGACGTGCATCAATGAGTAAAGATTGTTTGTCACTAGTGTACGGAGTTTGTGGAGATTTTCAATTTTTAAAATTTACATTACAGATTAACCTTAATCAAGCAATCATTGATGACCGTGAAGAACTAGGCAGATGTTTCGTTTTGGTATGGATGTCTCAACACTTTTCATCTACAACTCTATTGGGGATCGAACTCGTAAATTGGTAGTAACTATATGTTCATTAGTAACCTGTTTCGAAAGGTAACTTACGGAGTTCTGGTAAGTAATTATGATCGATCGAGCTTAACAATTTCAAATGTGAAGTGGTCACTTACCAGTGGCATTGAAAAATCGTTAAGCGATATAGTAAATTCCCTAAACTTGTAATTATAAACCATTGGGTCCTAACTCCATAACCTTAAAGTTAAAGTTTAGTTGAAAGACCTGGAGGTTTTGGGTTCAGAATCTAATGGAATTGTGGATGCACACTACCACTGAGAAATCCAATTCTACAACGAAATATCTTTAAAGCCCTTCCTGATTTTATAACTATAGTCAGTTCATGATTTAAATCCGATTTGTCAAATAACATTAGGGCAACATAACAGTGTTTAAATTCACAATCTAAGCGTTGTGTTTAGCTATTGTTTGAGGCTTCTACTAACATATACACTTGCTATATGTTTGTCAAAAGCATACACTTGAATTAGGAAACCGAGAGTGAGTAAAGATCTTTTTATTGATTAGCCAAGCAAAAATTATCAGTACAACACATTTCGAGTCGTGTTGGGTGTCAGATGGTTATCCATCGCAGGCGATCGATGTGGGTTGTGAGATATCGTGAATTGAATAAAGGTAAACATGAACACCATTTGATGCCGGCTCAGCAGACTAAATTTTATTCGTTTGCGCGTGAGACCAGAGGTCGTGGGTCCAAGTCCTACACGCAAGATCGTAGATTCGTGTCGCTGAGGAGTCCAGTACTACGATCAAACAGCTACGCAGTGCCTCTAGATTTCGAATGTTTGTTTAGCTAAGATAGTCCGGTGATTTGAATTGCTCAAAGTCTGTAAATTCTGCAAACCCCATATACTAATACATCTATCTCCTAGTATGGGACTTTCCAGCAGTGCATATCCACAATCCCTCACATGAGACTCGAACCCAGGACTTGCGGTCTCAGGCGCAAACGTTGGACCTCGAGGCCACTGTTTCGCTTAGAAAGTTTGTCAAATTTTAAACCCATAGTGTACTTGTGTCTCTTCAGGAAAAGAACTCAAATCTTTACTAATAGTGTGTATTCGTCCAAATCTCATACTTACCAATGTGCTTAGGTCTACGTTGTCCAACTTCTTATTAAGAAAGGTTTATCGAATTGATATGGACGTGGTATACTCTGTAAGGGCTTACTAATACGAATCCTCTACGTTCACAGTACTAACACACCACAATAATACTCGCTTCACTGGATACAGTTCAAAGAAATATTTGGGCATAAACTAATGTGAATTAGATTTCAGATTCAGATTTCAGATTTGTGTAGTAAGGACAGAAGGCCTACGGCCTATGTTATTCCTTTTCTAGTATACTTCTGTGAGTGTCCAGTCTTCTCTTGAAAGTGTTAATTGAAGGTGCGGACACCACTGCTTCGGGCAGCAGGTTCCAAGTATTGATGACTCGGTGTGAAAACCTGTATGCCACAAAAATCGAATTTTATCGATCCATCGGGAATGTGGCCATAGTCCAATACTGTGTGCTCTGTTGAGAAGTTATAATTATGAATAAGTTAAGAAAAGTGAACACAAGTTTTTAAACAGTGACTAGTTGACATTCATATTTATTTTCAAATGTTGACAAACGATCCCACTATGGTGTATGCTACTTATATTTGCAGATATAAGTAGTATGTAACATTGGTCAGAAGTCGAATCTCTATGAGCAGAAAGTTGAGAAGATTAAAATGAAGAGAAGAGATGAGGAAAACTGAAAACAATCTAGATAACAACAGGAATGAAGGAACGGCGAAGCTTGTAAAAACAACATCGAAGTAGATGTATTTAATGTAAGATTTTCACATTTTACTAAATTACTCTGTGATAATGCATGAGACAATAATCTAGTTTCCCCCACCTAAGTGTTCATTCACTATACCGTTACCATGATATCTACTTTCATAGACAAATATATTCAATCCATAAATTCTACTGTAGTCATCTCTTGTTTCCTTACATAATAAAGAATGAGTTGGGAGTTTTGTTCACTGAGATGAAGCATTCATGAAGTGTTCTTGGTTCTTTTGAACATCGAAAACTTCACAACCAAACAAACAATCCAGTTCATTGAACTAAACTTCAGTAAAATGATCCAACCTTAATCACAAATCTTCTACACCATCTTAAGCATACGAATCAACACATGAGTGATACAAAAACGGTTAGTGGTGAAAATGTAGTTAAATCGTTAGAATTTCAGGGCACTGACTAAATCACTGAACTATTTGCCATAGTAACTATTCACATATTTTAACAATTTGTTTCTAGTATCTAACCAACTGCAATATTCACCTAATATACAGTGACTCTAACGTATTACCATGAGAAAAGAGACTATAAACTTTCAATGCAGAAACCATAATAGTGGGAAATACATATTAATAAGAATAACATTTAACTAAAATATTCAGTCTCTAATTCAAAAAACAAGTTTGCCTTCGATCAACATTGTGATTAAATGTATATCTTAAGGTTGAATTTACGAGTCGATCTAAACTTAGGCCATCACTGAAAACTTGGAAGCACTAGACGACCGTTTCGTCCTAGTATGGGACTTCTTAGAATTGCACATCCATGATTCAAAATTAAGACCTTCGATCTCACAGGCGAAGACTTAACCTCTTATCCGTTGAACAGGTATCCAACCGTGTTAAATTTGTAACTTCAATCAATCCATAATCTTGTGCAACCTCTCATCGATCGTCTGAGGTAAATAACTATCGCTACCCGGTACAAATTAAACTCTACTGGTCATGACTTCTCTCTTGAATCTAATGACTAGTGAGCATATGATTATTATTATTAGAATGGGGATTTATAAAGATTGTAGTATTTTCACACTTGATAGTGAATGTGTACTGCTGAGGAGTCTCATACTAGAACAAAACCACCGTCCAGTAATCTCAACTTCTTAATAGTGATCTAACATCGATTAATTCATGATCTCAATCCAAAACTTAACAAGAATGTGTACTATTATTTACCTTACCTGGAAATTTACGTGATCCAGATTTTACAAATCGAAATGATCCATTCGATCGAGGACTTGATGATCGTATAAAATGATCATTATTATTATTATTTAAATCGGATTGTATTGTTATTCGACTACCAGAATTCATATTCTTTACATTCTCCTTATGTATAATTGTAATATTATCTGTATTAGGTTTTGTATCATTTACAATATGAGTTACATTAGATGATGGTGATATTGTTGTCACTACTAGTGTTCTCGCTGCGGTTGCGGCTGCTGCTGCTGCTGCTGCTGCCGCTGTCGCTGTTGTTGTTGTTATAATATTAGAAGATATTGTTGAACTACTATTCACACTATTAATTACTTTATGATTTTTTATTTTAGATTGTCTCATCCATGCTGGTGCATCATATAATAAATAATCCACTATTGGTGATGATGGTTCCGTTGATTTCATCATGAATTCATTTGATTGTCTATTTGTTATTATTGGTGATAATCTAGATCCTAATTCATTACTATGAATAGTACGTTTAGTGTATGTTTCAATAATATTATCATTTATATTATTATTATTATTTCCGAGATCTTTTGATGATACAATTCTAGGATGAGTTGAAGTGAACAATGGTGTTGATGAGAATAATGATGATGATGATGATGGAATAGGTTCTTTAAAATAACTCCTTGTATATCCATCTTGATCAATAATAGGTAATGTAGATTTCGTTGTAATAGTTGGAGTTGTTGATGAATTCATTAAATGACTTGTATATAGTTTACTTTCCATTCTACTTGCTTGACTAGCCATTCACTATATAGATGTAGATATATATATATAGATATAGATATAGATAGATAGATAGATAGATGGATGTATATTTAATTATTCATTCAATAGTAATGATACGAATACTTGTCATTCATTCTGAATAAAAGAATTCATCATCATTATTATTATCATTATTGTGATGTACATGATCAGTAATACATCTCTATACATCTTTACATCTACATACATTGGCATAGTTACTAATTGTAATGTTTACAGTAGTATTAGTAGTATTGATAGTAGTAGTATTAGTAGTAGTAGTACAGTAGTACAAATGGATGCTGTAAATAGAATAAAGATTTAGAAAGAAGTGATATATATATAGATAGATAGATATGTGTTACGTAATCCACAATGGTTACCTATTAAAACGTTGATGAAATGAAATGAATTCTATTTCTATTATAATAATAATCAGTAGTATTTGATAATCCAAGAAGAGTTAATGTATGTCATTGTTATATCAAGTGATTATATATTTAGGTTCAATAATAAGATCAAATGAATAGGCGTAGATACAATATACACCATACACCATACACCATACACATACAGACAGATCTATCTAACTGCACTATGTATACACAAACAAACACAAACACAAACACACACACACACACAAAGAATTTAGTATCTATGATCATCAGATGATATTATAGGTCTAGAATGATCTATATACTTCATAAACTTCAGCTTATTGGTATCGATAATCTTGAACTCATAGTTGTATGTTTTTTTTTTGTGTTTTCGGGTCTTCACAAATAAACACACACACACACAATCATAATTCTAATTGGTTATTACAGTTAAAATTCTATTTGTATGTTTGTCCCGAAATTTTTCTTTAAAAATCTTTTCTATTACTTAGTAGTCATGTGAGTTCTATTCAGTATCATTAGGTAACTAATAGAACAATAGAAAGAGTACAATGTACTTTTAAATAGTGGTATAATGATTAGCACCCCTCGCACAAACATGCACAAACACACACACACACACGCATACATATATGCACGTACACTTATACAAAAGGTGTCATTCATCTGTTTTCTGTACAACAACAACAACAAAATCAGAAACTTATTCTAACAATTTTCGTCAGTATTAATAGTTTAGTGTTAGTACTTTACAGTACACCCACAAATAGTTGATACAATCACATTTATTATTGATTGATCAAAAGTAATTTGCACTAATAAATCAATAATGTTGATGAAATTCAGTTTAAACATTAATTGAATATTATAATGGAATAATAAAGCCTGTTACTTGTCGTGAACGAGCATACGCCGCTCACCAACATTCTGCATCCAACCCTATCCTCAACAATCCTTTCCAGTTCTTTCCAGTTGTTATTCATCCTTTTCATATCTGATTCTATTTCCCGATGTATTGTGTTCTTTGGCCTTCCTCTTTTACGCTTTTCTTCAGGATTCTATTTTAATGCTTGCCTTGTAATACAGTTTACTGATTTCCGTAATGTATGTCCTATCCGTTGCCAAGGTCTTTTCCTAATTTTTTCTTCATCTAGACACTGGTTTGCTCTTTCCCACAGAAGGCTATTACTGATGGTATCTGGCCAATGTATGTGGAGTATCTTCCGTAGACAACTATTTATGAATACTTATACCTTCTTGATGATGGTTGTAGTAGTTCTCGAAGTTTCAGTTCCGTACAGCAGATCTGTTTTGACTTTCGTATTGAGGATTCTCACTTTGATATTGGTTGACAGACAGTTCTTTTGAGTTCCATATGTTCTTCAATTGTAGGAATGCGGCCCTTGCTTTGCGAATCCTCGCCTTTACGTCTGCATTTTATCCTCCTTGTTCATCGCTGATGCGTCCCAGGTACGTGAAGGATTCTATCTCTTCCAGAGCGGCGAGACTATAATTTATGAACGACCTTTGAACGAATCTTAAGTAACCCTGAGAAATATTAGCCAATCATCAAACAGTCAGTATTGAGTAAAAATATATTATACAAAATCAAAGAAAGAAAGTGGATACACTTCTTATACGTGGTTCAAAAACTTGTCAAGGTTAGAAAGAGGTTCAAAGGTTCTAAAATCGTAATGTATGCAGTAGAGGAAATCATCCATACGGCGGCTACAGAATAGTCGGCCTCTGGAGCCATGATAAAGTCTCAAAAACTCTTTCAGCCTCGACCACATAGCTTCAATATTGTTTATGTGCACTCCGGTTGTTGAGTGCACAAAATGCTACTTTCGGATAACGACATGATGCACATAACCAAGCCTATGTAGGAGTCTGTACGCTCTCCAGTCATCCGTATATATTGTAGTACCTGGATGCAGCCAGTGTTACTGGTGCTTTTATTATCCAGTTCGCAATAATTGTCATAATTCGCCTTAGTTAGGAATTATATATGGGGTTTTCATGACGAACTGACATCAGCTATAATGCCAGAAATTTATTTAGCCAAATGGATGAATGTCTTTCGCGCCAAAATACAAGATCTGTTATCTTAGACCTGATTGATTCGTTCACAAATTATAGTCTCGCCGTTTTATTTGTTATAGCCGCTCAATTATCACGTATTGTACAAAATTCCCTGTGAACCGATCGTACGTTAGCATTAAACACTGACGTCGGCGCCATGACCTTGAAATCTCTCAAACGCTTCTGATTGTCTCGTCCATCAATTAGAATCTCGCCTCCAGAGCTTCTTCATCAAGTGTGATTGGGTTGGTGTTCTCCATGTTGTATTTAGGGATGTTACTTTTTCCTTTGAGGCCTACTGATACAGAGGCTGGTGCTACACTAGTTGTCTTCATCTACATTTGTTCATGTGTATGGGATCGGAGGGCTAAGTTATCTGCGAAGTTCGAATTGTCTAATCGGTTATAATTGTCTATGTACTACCTATAAATGTTTAGACTTGCTCAAGCCATTCTACTGATTTGGTCATCCTATGGTGTTTTAAGTGCCCAATGTCCTGCTTGTGAATTCAGGCAGTCCTAAAAATCAATGGGAAGATTCAAGTAAACAGTACTATGTGAACATAATGAAACAGTTCATTTGTCCAAATCTTTTAGCGGGATTTTTCCCTATCAATTTGACCTTGTATATTAAAGCGCAAATATGAATATATATATGTCTATATATTCAATGTTCAACTGTGTCTTGTTTATAAACAAACCATGTTCATTTCAACCATTTGATGACATAACAAGTCTCATTCATATGATTCTTAAATTTAATCAATTCATTCATCAACAAATCGATCCGACTACTTTATGTGGATTACACGTAATGCCTTTGTGACTTTAAACTTTCTGCTTAATAGTAGTAGTAGTAGTAGTAATAGTCAGTAAATTGATATACATGAAAAAGGTTGTTTACATTCATTGCCAGGTAACAACAAAAATGCAAATTAATGTCGGATTTATCGATTGAGTGCACAGGAGGTATTTAAAGATAGATGTATGAATAGATAGATAGATAGATAGATAGATAGATAGATAGATAGATAGATAGATAGATAGATAGATAGATAGATAGATAGATAGATAGATAGATAGATAGATAGATAGATAGATAGATAGATAGATAGATAGATAGATAGATAGATAGATAGATAGATAGATAGATAGATAGATAGATAGATAGATAGATAGATAGATAGATAGATAGATAGATAGATAGATAGATAGATAGATAGATAGATAGATAGATAGATAGATAGATAGATAGATAGATAGATAGATAGATAGATAGATAGATAGATAGATAGATAGATAGATAGATAGATAGATAGATAGATAGATAGATAGATAGATAGATAGATAGATAGATAGATAGATAGGTAGGTAGGTAGGTAGGTAGGTAGGTAGATCTATAGAGAGCAACGTCATTGAAGGAAATCTTATTCCTCATTCAACGAGATTCATTGTTGAAATATTTTCCCACGATGTTAGATTTTCATTGATTTTCTGATTGATATGATGAATAGTATCTTATAAATATCTGGAATTTTTACATTAAAAGATCTTAGAAAACATACCGTCACTATTAAGAATGAAGAAGTTTACATATTGTATTATTTACTTACTTAATTATGCATGTTACCCTTCATGGAGGAGCATAGGCCGCTCACCACCATTCTTCATCCAATTCTGTTCTGGTCAATCCCTTCCAGTTTATATTCCTTCTTTACATGTCTGTTTCCACGGCTTGACGAAGTGTGTTCTTTGGTCTCTTTTCCTTTCGCCTTCAGGATTTAAAGTTAACGCTTGCTTCGTAATGCAGTTTGATGATTTCCTCAATGTATGTCCTTTCCACTTCCAACATCTTTTCCCAATTTTCTCTTCATATGAAAGTTGGTTTGTTCTCTCACATAGTACGCTGTTTTTGATGGTATCCGGTCAACGGATATCGAGTATCTTGTGTAGACAATTGTCTATAAATACTCGTATTTCTTTAATGATGGTTGTGGTATTTCTCGAAGTCCCGGCTCCACACAGTAGAACTATTTTGACGTTCGTATTGAAGAATGTGACATTGATAATTTATAACAGACATTTGTTTTAAGTTGCATATGTTTTTCAATTGTAGGAATGATGTCGCTGCTTTGTCAATTCTCGCCTTTACGTCTGCATCAGATCCTCCACTCCTCCTGTAGCTCTTCTAGGGCTACTGCCGGTATCAAGCCCGGGTAAAGAAAGAGGATTGGGTATAGGATCAGTAAGCACATCCCGTAGAAAACAACTTTGCTAAAAAACGGTAACCAGAATCAACAAGTTAAATCGTATTATTTAATCACAATAGAATTACATTTACGGGACGTGTATACGCTTTTGTGAATAATATACCATGTGACATTATAAATTCCAATCCATTATACGTTGTCAATTACGATGATTCAGATATATATATATACATAGATGATGTATTACTTAACGTGATGTAATAGTCTTGGCATAGAGCATAGCCAAAATGATATTACTAATGAAATTAGAACAGAGTATCACATAATAACTAACCCTATAGCAACAGTTTCAATTACCAATATAGGATTGTAGAGATTAATCCATTTTACTGATATCACGAACTGGTTTAAGGTAGATAACTATTTGACACTTGAAGACAAAGGATAACTGTTTCGTCCTAACATGGGACTCTTCAGTAATACATGTCCACAAACCACCAGCCAGGAGTCGAACCCAGGATCTTAGTTTTGGGAAAAGTGTCATTTATATAAATGATTGCATTAACAATACAATAGTGAGACATCTCAGTAGTATATACTATTCGTGACGGTAGATTTAATCAGGTCTATTATGTTTAGGCTTCAAAATAGGCATAACACTGATTAAAGTCTGCTTTAATACCTAACAAGTTAGACTTCATAGCTTGAATTAGATCGTCTGCAATGGCGCAAGTGCATTCACTCCTTGTGTTCTCTCAAATTTTAATCTTCTGAATTCTTCATGTCCCTTTATTTTCTTCTCTTTTCAAATTTATTTCACTGGATTGTACTCCTTGAATAACATCTTCAAGCCCTAATGTTTTCGATTACTGCTTATACTCTTACCGCCTCTACCACTACGGGATTTGAATCGACAACTGCATCTCTGTGCTAATGTGATGTGGCAACTCGAACTAACGTATGTACGTACGAAGTTCTACATTTTTACTGACTGATTGACTGAATTAGATCAGGACATACTTTTAAAATGGATTTGTTCATTTTTCATTCATAAATTATGACCTGTAGAGTTAGTATTATCTGATTTGTCATTGGACACTAATACATCTTTATAATACTTGTGTACTGTTATGCCACGAATCAATTGGCTAGTAACTGAATGATTAAATGGTAGAATACTTACCACAAAAAATAAATATCCCAAATTCTCTTCTGTATTGGGATAGAAGTTATGTGAGGTATGCTACTAATGTTGACAGATATAAGTAGCATATAACACCAACCCAATGTTGGATACCTGTTAAAAGAAGGTTGAGAAGATTGAAATGTAGAAAACAGGACTGAATAGTGAATTGAAAGAATCATGAACAATTTAAAGAACAAGTGATGAAACATTTGTAAATAAAGTACTTAATGTATAATAGGTTTTACAATTTGCCAAAGAACTCTGTAATTGACCATTGAATAATAAATTGGGTTGGCCCCAACTGAGTTCTTGTTCACAAACGCCAGTTGCATTAATCGGAAGAGTTCAAAACTGTGATTATTTCTAGTCAATGGAAGTGTTTAGCTAGATACTAAATAATTTGATCAATGTCACTGATAATTCTCCAATCATTGATTACACCAACTATTATCCTAATTAGAGTAGTTTATGCTTCGCCTCGTTTAAGAGATGCTTATATTAGGTCTGATTACCAAAGTTAAAAAGGTTGTATTTCAACAGTCTATTTAATTTTCATAGCTCAGATCATCAAGTGATCTTTGTTAGATCAAAACTAACTACATTCTTGAAGGAATTCTCGAAGTTCTAGTTAGAAGCCCTGACCAGTGGAGCTAATCCGTGTCGGGTAGAGATAGGTATCTACCTCAGTACAATGGAAGATGGTCGTGCACTTTCGTGGATTGGTTGAAGTTACACACTAACATCATTAGATGCCAACTCAGTGGTCCATAAGTTAAGCGTCCGCGGGTGAGACAGAAGGCATTGGGTTCCGATCCCACAATACGGGATCGTGGATGCCCACTGCTGAAGAGTTCCACAATAGGACGAGACGGCGGTCTAGTGCTTACAGGTTTTCAATGTTGGTCTAACATCAATCAGTTCAAGATCTCAATCACAAAACTTAAAACTTAGAAGCACTAGATGATCGTTTTTGTACACATCCATGACCACGATACAGGGATTCGAACCCGGGACCTTCGATCTTACTCTCTAACCCTTTAACTACTGAACCATTGAGCCGAAATCTAACGATGGATGTTTTCCATGTCTTAAACAAAATTTACTACTAAGAATTTAAGAGATCAGAATTGAAAGTACGAAAAATCAAGTTTTGATTGAAGTTCGAAAGTCAAATCTTATGTGAACTGATAGTTTCATACTATCAGGAAATCTCAAAAACTATCAGTTGAGATGAATAATCATAAAAGGTTCAAAGCTCTGAGTTCAACTTCCTGTGGTAAGGTTGTTCGTTTGTACATTAGAACGAAACAACCATCCAATGTTTCAAAGTATTCAACTGTAATCCAGCAATGATTAGTTTATGATTTAAAGTGCATCCACAAATAACAACTTAGTTCAATAAATCCGATTGATTACTTATTTTTATTAGAAGGGTATTTTGTGTATATTAGAATAATTTTAAGAGTTGAGATAAGGAGTCAATGATGGACGTGTCATTCAATTTTGTGGATTAGTTGAAATTAGACATTAACATTGTTGAATACCTGCTCACTGATCTAGAGACTAAGCTCTCGTGCAAGTGACTGATAGATCCTAGATTCAAATCTCGTAAGGCAGAGTCATAGATGCGTACTGCTAAGGAGTCCCACACTAGGACGAAACGACGGTCCAGTATTTCCAGGTTTTCCATACTGGTCTAACTTCAATCGACTCACGATCTCAACTATTAAAATCATTATTTATTGATGAGTAAAGTTCAAAATAACAAAAAAAACTTGGAATTTCTTTCTTTTCTTTTACTCTTCTTTTTTGTAGTGTCATTTAGATGGTATATGAAAGAGAGAGAGAAAGAGAGAGAGAAAGAGAAAGAAAACGAAAGAAGTTTTTGGCAAAGAAGAACTATGATTACATTCCATCAAATTGATTTCGATTATTTAGTTAATTCGTATCTTTACTGGGCCCTTAATTACATAAACATTAGAATACATATCAACCAACACCCACGTATCCATCCATCCATACACACACACACAGACACGCACGCATACACGCACACACACACGCACACAACACAAACATACCTCAATTATAGATTACAAAAATATTGTAACACTTACTGTTTTCATTATACTGTATAGAAAATACCAAGAATATTGCTGATTGACTTTGTTGATTTATTGTTATCGTGATAAATATGCATTGGTTTATCCAAATGAAATATTGACCTATATCATACCATTTGGCTCGAAGAAATGGAAAAGAAAGCGAGAGAGAGAGAGAGAGCGACAGAGAGCGAGCGACAGAGAGAGAGAGAGAGCGAACACAAACCCTTGTTTACGTAAACATCTTGAACATTGCCAGTTAGTGACTACATGCATACACATATAGGTATATCAATAAATGATGCACAAATGAAATATTTCAGAACAAAAATATTTGAAAAAAAAACACACAACAACAATGGATAGTTATTGACCTTGACATTAGAAATGCAACATGCTAAAATCAAGGTTGAAAAATAAACGAACCATGCAATGTTTATTGTCTGTTTATTCTTTAGTATCAGAAGGGGTTTTTTGTGGAGATTGTAGTAATTTCAACAGTTGAGCTCATGAGCCAATTGAAACTAGAACACCATGGAAGCACCTGGAAGCACTAGACAGCCATTTCGTCCTATCCACAATGAGCACTGCTGAGGAGTCTCACAATAGGACGATATAGTCGTCCAGTGCTTCCAAGTTTTCCATGGTAGTCTAGCTTCAATTGACTCATGATTTCAACTATTTTATTCTTTGTCTTTATTCTGTGAACTAAGAATATCAGATCAGATTCTGTTATTTTGGTTTTTGAAATTTTTATTCTCAATAGTTTGTGGTAGTCACTATCGTGATTATAGAATAACTTACCTGCAATACGTGCACCACATGGTTGACCTTCATTCCTTTTCATTTTAATAATAAGAAAACATTGAACTGTCAGTATAGAATTATGGAGATTGATTGAGGCTATAAATTGATAAATGTTAGACTACCAATGAAAATTTCGTGAATTGGTTAAAGTTACACATTAACATGGTCTAGAAGTTAAGGGTTCGCTTGTGGAACTGAAGGTTCCGGGTTCGAGCCCCGCGTGCGGAATCGTGGATCCGTATTGCTGAAGAGTCCCCTATTAGAACAAAATGGCTGTCCAATAGCTGTCTAACACTGCTCTATTCATTATCTCAATCAAAAATATTTCGAAATTATGAACAAAGTTACATGAAAAAGGGACATATTCATACAATTATTAGAAGGAAACATTGAAATATAATAGATCACTTCCTAATCGTTATCTATCAGCTACACACTAACTAAAGAACATCAAGTTACTCTAAGAAACTGAGAACTACCAATTTCATAAACGAATCAATTAGGCAATAAAGATGATCATTCTATTGACTGAATATTAAATACAAACTACGGCACCTCAATTCGTCAGCCTAAAAAAGAAATAGCTCCTCCTATGAGGCTGGGATTCCATTTATGATGGGTCATCCAATAACCATCTGTTTTCGCTAATAGAATAAGTGTATAACAACGAAATAATAACTGAAGTTAAGATTGGTTTCCAACCAGTGATTTTTATATAACCAGTACTATTAAGAAATATGATTAAAAGCCTAATTTTATTGTTCAAAATGATTACTAAAAGTATTGCGGGGTGGTGATTAATATCAGGTGTTTCAGGTCTTTCTTAGTGAATATCGAATCCTATCGACTGTGAAGCTGGGTGACACGGGATCGAATCTGTCAGGGAGCATTGGTTCCCTCAAGATTACAAGTACACCTTGGTGACAAGTGCCAATTAGCATGAAACCCATGTCCAAGGTTTCTTATTGACTACCTCCAACCACTATCTTAACATAGATTACTAATGTTGAGGACGTTAAATCCTCAGAATTCACTTGGAAAAGGTCCTAATTTTGTAATTTTATCCTGAAAGTTTGAATCGTATGTTTTCGCTCCAAAAAACGCTTAGTTGGCCTACAGCTCATATTTCCCACTCAGAAATCATTGACTATCATTGGTTGACGGATTTTTTCTAGTATGCTATTTTGTGGCTCTCTCAAGGGCATTTCTATCATCGTATAAATAAGCTTGATTTCTCTGCTTATTGACCTCGTATTTTCTGTGTGCTTGTAGAATACATTCTCTACGCCTCATCAAGACTTCTTAATCTAGTTAGCAGGGTTGGGGACAATGAATTAAAATAGCCTATTGTGTCACTGTATCTTTGAAGTTCGTTTCGTTTACCGAGTAAGGTGAACTCGTAATAGTATTCAAGCATATTAAATAACAATATCTCTGATATAGTCTGTGAATTTTCACTTCTAAAATTCATCCTGAAGAAAAGCGTAAAAGAGGAAGGCCAAAGAACACAATACGTCGGATAATATAAGCAGATATGAAAAGGATCAATAGGAACTGGAAGGAGCTGGAAAGGATTGCCCAGGACAGGGTTGGATGGAGAATGCAATTGAGGACGAAATTACAGAATATCTTAGTAAAATCTGAGAATCAGTAGTAAGGTGTTAGTCCATTGTCTTAGACTTGACTGTTCCTTCATTTTCATACCAATCACTTTCTATTCTCATTCTGTTCTCGTCGATCTTCCTAATCTTCTATTGCCAGGTATTTCACTTTCTATTGATCGTACATACTACTGATATCTGTCGACATCAATAGCACACACCACAGGAGTAGTTATACAAATATGTTTTACTAATCTCAATTAAGAATAACATTTTAGAGCTGCTAGTTTGGTTAAGTTGCCTGATAGTATGCTCAGTATATCTATCTCCACAAGAACAGCCGAATGTGTAGATACACATAAGAAGTAAACTCAAGTAACTTACTCATTGTTCGAATAGATATTATTGATCAATCAGAAAATATCAACTGAAGGTTAACTATGTAAAACATCCTTTCAACTACTATCAATAATTTATGATACAGGACATTGGTGGTTACATCCCCATTGAATTGTAGTTTTAAGAGAAGAGGTTTCATGTGATTGAACTATATCACCAGTACCTTTGTTTTCTCTTTGTACTTCATTAAAAAAGCTTTAATAGTAAATCATATTCGTCAACATCCCATTAGTAAACTTCAACTCATTCATTATGGCATCCTCTGATCAGATTTCTTTTATAATAGATAAGCTTAAAACTGTGGAAATATAACTATTCACACTCAAAAGAATTCCTTCTGATTCAGATCATGAATCGATTGATGTTAGACCACCGTTGGAAATCTGGAAGCACTTGACGGCTGAGAAGTCCCACATTAGGAAGAAACGGTCGTCCAGTGTTTCTTGATTTCCGACGGTGGTCTAACATCAATCGGTTCATGCTTTTGTTGGGTCGGCTTCCGGAGAACTTCAACGGAGCCTCCAGAGGCCCAAAAAGGAGCCGAAGGGTCCCAGCCAATCAGAGTATGATGGAACGTTCGAGAATGCCAGCGTGGCGTGCTACTATTGGTCGGTAGCATAATATGACGTTAACGGATTGGCTGAAATAAGATGTTGATTTAACAGACTCCAACATCTATAAATACCCTTGATTTTCTGTACTAGAATGAACCTTGGGATAAAGTGTTTTCTCTCATACTTGTGTCTTCTTTCTGGAGCTCAAGTCGCTGTGTAGTTCTAGTCTGCGGGTTACGGGAATAGCTTAGGATTCGTATATAGCGTTCAACCTACACGACTTATCAGCTTTCAACCAAAAACTTAATAATCTTGGCAACCCTTATTCTGGAGTTCTTTCTATACACTCTTCTATTTAATTATCTATTACCCTATTTACTTTATCATTTCATTATTCTATTAAACTGTATATTTTTATTATCTGTTTTGTGTAATTATACAATCTACTTCATTGTAAACAGTAACTCATAAATATGTTTATAGTAACTTGACCCCAAATGCTCTGGTACAGCCGAGGGTGGGGAAAGTCAGCTCTCTGTCTGCAAGTGCTCTCACATAGCCACGCGTTTGCAGCCACTGCCAGGGAAGTCCTACACATTGCCTTCTAGTACCACGGGTGTTGCTTACGAAATTGAGAAAATGAAAAGCAAATGTCCGGTAGATGCTTGAACTAGGTTGATGGATATGTAGGATCCATATAGGGGAGTTGGAAAACCCTCATTTCAAACCAATCTTGCACATGGGTCCCAGGATCTTGAAGGGACAAATGGTGTATGAACCAAATATTGGTCACCGGCTACCATAGGATTGCATCTCATGACGTCGCTTCACTTCCTTGTGGATCAGTCCTTTAAGTCGATGGCTCAGGGATTGACCTCTTTCGATCTAGACACCCGATCAGTATCATAACCCAAGTGACTTATGTTCAAATAAATCAATAAATAATAGTAACTTACTTTTTTAAACTATACGTTGTCCAAAATCCATCATTTAAATATTGACTAGAACCTGATTTCAATGTTTGTTTTAATGTAGTTGAATGAGTTAAATTTTGATCACCAGTTAAACTTCTTGAACGTTTTAAGTGTTGTAATTCACGTTGTGTATTTAATAATTCATTTTGTAATTTTTGTTCACGTTCACTTATTCCTACTGTATTATGAATTGAATAAGCGGCTAAATGTGGTAAACTACCTTGACGATTATCTACTGAAAGTAAATCTACTCTTGATGCACCAGCTGATGGCTTTATAAAGATTTAAAAGAAAATAGTAAAAAAAAGAAAAAAAAGTACAACATTGTAAATTCACTTGGTATTGTTTTGTACTTGTATCTTCCCATTGAGGTTTAAGACTAAAATTGATCAGTGTGTTATTGGCATATGTGCATACTGTGCACGTATGCCTCGATACTACCATAATTCACAAGCTTTTTGTAAACAATGATGGATAGTGGCTAACAGTGGAATCTAGTTTGATGCGCGTTTCGTCCTATTTCGGACTCGTCAGCTAGATGTACCTGCGATGGTTATTGAGGCGAATGGTACTGGGTTTGACTCCCAGAGTGAACATCAACTCTGAGATGCAGGTACATCCAGCTGACGAGTCACAAATGGGACGAAACGTGCGTCCTGGATTCTACTGCTAGCCACTATCCATCATTGCATACAAGATTGTAGTTGATACTTCTGATTGAATAATAAGCTATTGAAGCTTATAAAGTTGATAATTTGAAATGATGAGTATTCAGATCATATCATGAAATCAACTCAATTGTTTGAAGTATTCTTATTGCTAAACCTCTCCTGTCTATTCATCTAATGTTACTTCATCAAAGAACAGTATAGGGAAACTATAATGAATGGATGACCTTTGAGTGACATTAAAGGAACCTTGAAACTGTCCACCTACTTACTGGGGCTTAAATAAGGGTTATAAACTAGTGTGAGAAATTAGAATTATGATTTGCGGTTGATAGTTAACGGATAGAAATTAGATTTAGGATTTTCATCATAAACTGATATCAGTGGATTGGTTGAAGTTAGACAATAACACCGTTGGATACCGACCGGCTCAGTGATCTAATGTTTAGGCGCTCGTGTGTGAGACTGATAGGTTCTGGGTTCGAATCTCGCGGGGAGTGGGATCGCGGATGCGCACTGCTGAGGAGTCCCATACTATGACGAGACGCCCGTCCAGACTTCCAGGTTTTCCATAGTGGTCTAACTTCAATGGACTCATGATTACAACCAGTGAAATTTTTATACTGACCCCCAACTATGTAATCACCATTCACCAAATAACCTCACCTTCTATTATATTTACATTTTAAATAGACGTAACTTAGATACGGAAGTGTTGGACAGCATTACGTCATATAATAATAAAAAATTTACAATTATACATGAATAAGCTAAGAGTTTCTATGACTAAAGGAGACTGTAGGTAAGTGAAAAAACCAGTCCCACCATCTCAAAACCAGTTCCAACTTTTGTAATATTTGTTCCGTTATAACAATAATTAATTAGTAATGTCAATTAGTCAATTGCAACGCAAAACTTGGTATGTATGTTACATCAGTTCAAGTTGTCATAGCTCATTAACATTAAACAGATGAAACTGTTTAGGGTAAATCTCATAGTAGTATAGATAGTAACAGAATTCATGGTAATAGAAAGTATTTGGCATCTAAAATACAGTCAGAGACTACATAAATCAATCAAATAATAAAATCGATTTATGAGGAGTTTAGTAAGTTAGAATATAATAGCAAACCAGTAGTGGATACACGTGCGCTATGATCATGTGGAACCCAACAAGGTAGTCTACACTTATTAAAATGACTCAGTCTAATTGTAAATGATTTCATGGATTATTGTTGCATTATAGCTTGACCACCCTTGGTTTTATTACATCCTACCCTTACTCAACTTTAAGCATATTCGTTCTGCTATAATAATAACCACTGCTAAGGAGTCCCATGCTAGGACGAAACGACCGTCCGGTGCTTCAAGGTTTTCCATGACGGTCTAGCTTCAATTGACTGATGAGTTCAATTATTAAACTACTATATTATCCACAAAATCCCTCTCTAATTATAATCATCATATGATCATCAGTGACGGTCTCCAAGAGGTATTTCTTGGAGTTCTAGTGAGAAGCAGTGACCAGTGGAGTTCAGCCGGGTCTATTATGAGATAGTAACATACTGAAGATAATGGTGGATATGTCACTCAATTTCGTGGATTAGTTGAAGTTAGACATTAACACCGTTGGGTATTGACCGGCTCAGTAGTCTAAAGAGTAAGCGTTCGCGTACGAGACCGATAGGTCGTGGGTTCGAATCTCTCAAGGCGGGGTTGTGGATGCGCACTGTCGAGGTAGTCCCACAATAGGATGAAACGGCCGTTCAGTGCTTCCAGGTTTCTTATAATGGTCTAGCTTCAATTGTTGAGCAAACATACTTCACATATAAGTCAATTATAAAAAAATCATTTCAACTCACTGTATGCTTAACTACCATTTCAATTGGATCATGATGTTTTTTAATATGTTGTCTTGTTAAAGTAGTAGCATATCGTCCACCACTAGTTCCTCTCCATAATCCTTGTGTACCTGTTGTTTGCATTGATGACCAACGTGATATATGTGTATGTGATGGTGAATGATTTGATATATTATGTGATGCAGTTGTCTTATAATATGGTTGTTGATTTGATTGATTATGATAACGTGTAGACATTGAATTATCAGAGTATTCATTTAAACGTCTAGTTTCAGAATAAGTACGACTACGAAATTCATTGTGAACATGATGATTATGAACTAAAAAGAAAATAGATATGAATGAATGAATGAATGAATGAATGAATTCAATACATGATACATTTAGTTTCATCAAATGATAATTTAAACAACCATGTGGAAAGTAAAGATGGGTAGTGACTACCATTGATATATATACAGTTTCTACCAATCCCTTATCCCTTTGGTGTTGAAATGTGAATGGATCAACATTCATGCTATGACCTATGTTGCCTATGACTGACTAGGTACTTGACATCTCTTAACATGATGTAATTCAATAGTGAAATGATTTCATAGGTTTTTTTATCTACATACTAGTTTGTCTTCATTCATTGAACTTAATCTATACTACTAACACTAATTATGTAACATGATGTTCCATATATCAATAATTAACATGCTAACCCTATTGATTAGGTACTGTGACCATTGTACTAATATTTTGTAACTCATTTTTTTAACTTATCTGAAAGATTAAAAAAAGATCATGGTTATTTTCTTCATAATCAGCAATGCTGAGGAGTCCCATGCAAGGACGAAACGATCGTCTAGTACTCGCAGGTTTATTATGATAGTCTAACTTGAATCGATTCATGAATTCCACGATTAAATCTCCTATAGGTTTAACATACTAAAATGTGTTATGTATTCATAGCCTCTGTTTAATCCGACTTATAATGATAGTTTTATATTAGCCACTATGAGAATGAGTTGAACAAGGGATTAGAACACATCATTAGTAATATGAAGTCACAGACCATTGATTTGAACAAGATAAGTTATTGACTGAGATCATAACTCGATCGATATTAGACTGTGATCATGGATGCTCATTGTTAAGGAGTTTCATAATAGGACGAAACAACCGTCCAGTACTTCCAAGTTTTCAATAATGGTCTAACATTAATCGATTTATAGTCTCAATCAAATAAAAATGTATTGGATTTTTGAAATAAAATGAATGTACTAATTCATACGTCTTTACAGTAACGCACCGTTGATCATAGTGATTGACACTAGGTTCGAGTCATCATTGAAACCACCATATAAATAAGGCTAGTATTATAGAAGAAATCTCTAATTGAATGAAGTCTATATTTTACATGGGATTAGAGCCTTATACAAAAAATGATATATTCCATATTGAAATCGAAGAGATCATTATGATATTGGTGAAGTTTTGTTCTCTGAGCTGGATGGTTTGGTCGTGGAGCTTTCATCGTTCTTCTGAACGACATCATCAGCAAAAATTTCAGATAGAAGTGAAGTGTTCGAATTTCTTCATATGTATTTCACAACTTGTTCTGTGCACCCCGATGTTGATTGGTTCTTATCTCTGCTGCTCAACAACGACACAAATCCCACTAAATACACGAAGCATCAAATTCAAAGTCTACTGGAACTCATCGATTTATGCCTAACAACATATTTTCAATCCAACAACAAAATCTACGAACAAACGAAAGGGACACCAATGCGATCACCAATATCAGGACTGATCGCAGAGGCAGTGATGCAAAGACTAGAAGACTCGACATTAGCAGTGACCAAGCCAAAAATTTGGATTCGCCATAAAGGTCAATAAGAACCAATCAACATCGAGGTGCACAGAACAAGCTGTGAAACACATATGGAGAAATTCAAACACTTCACTTCTATCTGAAGTTTATGCTGATGATGTCGTTCAGAAGAACGATAAAAGCTTTACGACCAAACCATCCAGCTCAGAGAACAAAACTCCACGAAAATCATCCACCTGAGCTACAAATCTTCACTATTATGATATCTATTATAGACCTTATATACAATTAAAGATCCATGACTTCATTCATAAATATCAGGAATAAGAAATTGTAAACCTTTTTGAAAAGATGACGTCATAAGGTCCTAACAAAATGAAAGCTAATTCTTCACAATGAATAACATTATAATTTAGAATTCTAAAAGATATTTCATGAATGTTATACCATTTGATAAAACTGCTTACTTTCTGAACGAGAATCCCATGCACCACTATCAGATTGACGTCGTTTAAACCGTTCACTTGTTATATTATCACCAAGATAATAACGTGATCCAGGAATGAATTGACCACTACGACTAATATTTCCTAATCGTGCAGTATGTCGTTGATCCATTGGTCCGTGTACATTACCACCACTGTCTACATCTACATGTATATTAACATAATAATAGTATCGATAATCATGATTGAATCTCATATACATTAGGGAATATCTATATGAATATTTAAAATTTATTTATTTATCTGAACACATAAATACTGGTACAAGGGGGCACCGAATACGTATACACCACACAAGTCACTTGATTTATATGTGGGCTGCGATATTGCCCGAGTACCTCAACCGAAGCAGATGGTTTTCTTAAGGAGGGTTTACCACAAACCTTCGACCTTCAGATCTGATCTACAAGGTGATGAAGCAACGTTAGCAGATGAAGTCTTATGGTAGCCGATGATCAACAATAGGTTCATATGCCATTTATTCCTTTAAGATCCTGAAGCTCATGTACACCATTAGTTTAGAATGGGAGTTTTCTAACTCATTTAGATGGACCCTCCGTGTCTAACAACCCGGTTAAATAGCCGAACATTCGCATTTCGTGCTCTTAATTTCGTAAACAACACCACTAGTGCGAGAGGTTAGTCAGTACGAAATTGCTTATCAGTATCTATATACACGTGGTTATGTAATATAAAATGTGAGTTCATTTATAGTACTTCAATTTATTCAAAGTCATATTTCTTTATATACTTCATACTGAAATACTTTTTCTTATCTAGTAAATTCTATGAAACACGGGATACAGTGGATATCTAGGATGAAGCTGGACGATCAAGACTTCGCAGATGATCTGGCCCTCCTATCACAATCGCAACAACAAACTCAGGAGAAGACGACCAGTGAAGCAGCAGCCTCAGCAGCAGTAGGTCTCAACATACACAAAGGGAAAAGCAAGGTTTTCCTATACAACACAGCATGTACCAATTGAATCACACTTAACGGAGATTTGGAAGATGTAAAAACCTTTACAAATCTGGACAGCATCATTGATGAATACAATGACTCTGATGCAGATGTGAAGGCGCGAATCGGCAAAGCAAAAGCAGCATATTTACAACTGAAGGACATCTGTAACTCAAAACAACTGTCTGTTAGCCAACATCAAGATCAGAATATTCAATACAAATGTCAAAACAGTTCTACAGTATGGAAAGGAAACCTGGAGAACTACGAAAGCCATCATCCAGAAGATACAAGTGTTTATTAACACTTGTCTACGCAAAATACTTTGGATCCGTTGGCCAGACACTATCAACAACAACCTACTGTGGGAGAGAACAAACCAGATCCCAGCAGAGGAACAAATCAGGAAGAAGCACTGGAAGTGGATAGGACACATATTGAAGAAAGCACCCAACCACGTCGTAAGACAAGCCCTCACATGGAACCCTCAAGGCGAAAGGAAAAGAGGAAGACCAAAGAACACATTACGCCGAGAAATGGAGATAGACATGAGAAAAATGAACAACAACTGGATGGAACTAGAAAAGAAGGCCTAGGACAGAGTGGGTTGTAGAATGCTGGTCGGCGGCCTATGCTCCATTGAGAGTAACAGGCGTAAGTAAGTAGGTAAGCAACATTCTATCAACTATATGGTAATCAAATTAAACTATAATATATTAGCTATTTAATTTGATTATCATAATAGAAATTGATCGGTAAGATTTAATAAATACTGAATACTAGACTTATAGAGTTTAATCCTGGATGATATTTAGTTCTTTTGGGAAAAAGTATTCAACTGTACTAATATCTGATTCTCTTGTAAACCAATGTAAAATTATCCTAACCTATATGGGGTATATTATATACCTGGAAAACTAGGCATTTCTCTTATACAATACATGGATACTATTAACATTGAATATCGAAGCATACGTGCACAGTATGCACATATGCCAATAACAGACTGATCAATTGCAGTGTTAAATCTCAATGGGAAGATACAAGCCAAACTATACCAAGTGAATTGAACTTAGTTTATTTCCAAGTTAACTATTGTTCATTATAGTTTCATTATGTAATAAAAAAAATCAATAATCAGATTTCTTCTTTTTATTTATTTATTTATTTATACCTTTAAAGAAATAAAGAAAACTACTACTTATCTATGCAATGAATCTATGCCCTAATAATCTAATATACATGAATTGAATTAATTAGCTTTCTCTCCCCCCTCCCCCATTGTTATTCACGTGTTACTGTACCTAGTAACAATAGTTTCATGTTCCATTGAAAGAAGTTTATCTATCGTTTATCTCTTATTTTTACGATCTATTTGTCAGAGGGGAGGAGGGGAGTGGGTTGGGGTGGGAGTGGGGGGTAAATTGTGGATTAGAAAATAATTGAAGAAATATTTTATTTTATTTCAAATGTACCCTGATAAAAGACAATTTCAAACAGAGATAAAAAAATAGTTATTTAATTCTTTAAAAATTCACTATCTGATATCATTTCTTGATTTTTTTAAAAAAAAAAAACTTTTTATCAGTATAGGGTTGTGGGATTCGAACCCACGACCTGTCGGTCTCGCATGCGAACACTTAATCTCTAGACTACTGAGTCGGTCGGCATTCGACGGTGTTAATGTCTAACTTCAAGCAATCCACGAAACTGCGCGACCATCTTGCATTTTATTAAGGTAGATACCTTTTTCTACCTGACACAGGCCTTGGGTTCGAATTCCACGAGCGAAATCGTGGATGTGCAGTGCTGAGGAGTCCCACAATAGAATGAAACGGTCGAGTCCTAGAGTAAACAACAACTCTGAGATACAGGTAAATCCGATTGACGAGTCCCAAATAGGACGAAATGCTCGTCAAACTGGATTCCACTACTAGTCACTATCCATACAGGATATACATATGCCAATAAGAAACTGACCAATTTCAATGCAAAAGATCAATGGGGAGATTCAAGTAAACAACAATACCAAGTGAATTGTCTTAATATATATTAGATAGTATGATTTATTCACAGTGTTATAAAACTTAATTGAACCATATCTATCAGATCATTTTGTACGTGACATCCTTCAAAATAGATCTATTTTGTTTTGGAATCATGGGATTTAGTCATCAATCAACTTTTCTTTCTTTACATCATCATTACAAATTACAATCCATGATATAGAACATGAAAATAAATGATGTTCATTGTCAAGCACATGATCATTGAATGATACATGATAAATAGTTTATTCAAAGTTTAATCATCTCAATAATTAACGATTTGGATCTTTCATGGAGTTCTTAGATCTTTGAGTTAATATGGCAAGACTATAATTTATAGATGAATCAATCGGATTTGAGAGAACAAGTCTTGGACTTCGGCACGAATTTCATTCATCCATTTGGATAAATAGAGTTTTGGCATTATAGCTGATGTCACACTGATTTATAATCCTTGTTATTAAGTGGTTAGTCTCAAGGTCAATTTAGCGTCACTCAAAGATCGTCCATAAATTATAATCTCACTGTTAATACAATATTCTATGACTATTAAATCTCCTATATCAACTTGTTTATATTGTCAGGTATATCAGGTAGTTGATCCACCAGGGTGCTTGATACCTGTGTGGTTGCACCATAGAATTGAGCTGTACTATTCAGATTGTAACGTTAAAGCCTATACGGTGTCTGGTTCTCCGGTGAAGCGGGATTGAGCTGTACTGTTTGGGTTGTCATGTGAAAGTCTGGATGGTGTCCGGTTCTCCTGGAAACCAATCTAAAATCACTCTGGCCCACAAGGGTATATTACATAACTATAACTAACAGGTAATATTATCTTTATATAGTGTTAATATTGATTTGTTTCACCATAAGATCAATGGTTTATCTCTAAGATATCAAAAAAATCAATTTGTTCTTTGAATGTTTATTATGATAAATAAAATGAAACTCCGGTAAAAGTACTTGAACAGAGGGGGGGGAGTATTGTTTTTCTTGGTAATTTTGTAATTAATGATAGTGCATTTTTACAATACACATTTAGAATTGAAACCTAAACCCTTCAAATCTTAATCAGCCAATCATAAATCTTACATAAACCGGAACATATATACATTGTAGTGGAAAAAAAAGCTAGACGAAATGATCATAGCAAGTTATGAAGTAGTAGAAGTAACGATGACATTAGTGGTTCTATAGTGAGTGTTATTGATGTCAAAAGATTGAAGTAGTATGTTTCATCTATAGAAAGTGAAATGTTTGGAGGCAGAAGGTTAAGAAGATCGAAGGAATGAGAACGAGACCAGAGAGGGATCTGTATGGGAACGAGGGAACAACAAAGTTTGAGATAATTGATGGATATTTTGCAATTGAATTATTTTGAGAAAGGGAGTTTTGTAGAGAATGTAGTAATTTTATAGTTCAATTCATGAGTCAGTCTAAGTTAGATCACCATGAAAAGCCTGGAGGCACTGGATGGTCGTCTCATCCCAGTATGATCTCCCTCAACATTGTTCGTTCACGATCCTGCCCGTGGGATTCGAACCCAGGACCTCCGGTCTTGCGCGCTAAGGTTTAACCTCTAAACCACTGAGCAGGTATGCAACGGTGGCCTAGTTTTAATCGATTCGTCAGTTTAACTAATAAATTACCACATTCTTCACGAAACGCTCTTTCTGATACTAATCATCTTGTACTCTCAAGTGACTGACTTTAAGAGGCATTTCCTGGAGTTCTAGTGAGAACCAGTGACCAGTGGAGTTCAACCGGGTCTGTTATAAGATAGTAACTCACTGGAGAGAATGATGGACGTATGGCTCAGTGAACGTTAACAAGTTTGAAATGCAGGTACATCCAGTTGACGGGTCTCAACTACGATGAAACGTGCGTCCTGGATCCTACTACCAGCCACTGTTCATCTTTGTTTATAATGCTTGTTAATTAAGGCAATATCAAGACAATAAGTACAGTATGCACATATGACAATAAGAGACCGATCAATTGCATTCCTAAACAACAATGGGAAGTTACAAGTAAACAATACCAAGTGAATTTAAGCTATTCTTCACCAGTCAATTAGTCAGTCAGCTACAACGTAGGACCAGGCACATATATGCATCGCTACAAGTTCGCACACCTCATTAGCACAGCAAATTGAACACCGGTTTCATAGAAGTAGTTTCTTCAATGGTAGTAATATATGAAAGAAAGATTGTGTATAAGAATATAATACAGGAAGAAAAGAATTAGTTGATAGAAAGAAAGGTATAAAACAATTTTAATCTCATAGTTTAAGGGAAGACAAAGAGTGTATGCGTCACCTACGCAATTGTGATCGATTCTGAGCCTTATCACACAGAGTCTCCAACCATTGGTTACGATAGTCACACGGACCCCAACCAAGTACTCTGCATCTACCACTAACATGATTCAGACTAGAAATTAGTGATTTCAATCACTGATGCCACGTTTTGGTTTGACCATTACATTACTACTCATACATTTCTACTACTACTACAAGTACTACTACCACCACCACTACTAATAACAATACTGATTATTATAGTAATAATAATAATATTATCACTACTTACTTACTATTACTCACCATATCTATTTTTATGAAATAACTTTTCATTATTTTCAAGCCAGTAAGTTGTAGTCGTAGTCATGGTAGTCGTAGTAGGTGTAGTAGCAGTACTAACTTGGTTACAATCATCATCATCATCATCATTTTGTATTTTTGTTTGTTTATTTTTTAAAACTTTTCTACGTTTTTTCATTCTATTTAATAAATCATTCGCTTTTTCATACATCGATTCAATAGTTTCATCATTAAGTGTTTGTTTCTCTATATTGTTCATTGGTATATTCATCATATTAGTAGTCATATTATTATTATCATTATTATTATTGTTACCATGGTGATCAACAACTTGAAGACAACATATTGGGAAATTTATATTAGGGGTAATATTATTTGATCTTAATGTTTGTAACATATTGATTTATTATATTCATTAATTAAATCATCAATAATAAGTGAATATAGTTTCTATGTGAAATGAATAATTTCCTGTTATATATTATAATGCATTATTATTAGTCGTCGTCGCCGTAGTAGTAGTCGTAGTAGTAATAGCAGTAGTATATAAGTAATATATAAACACTTTATAATAGTCAATGTTTAATATTAGTGTAAATTCAATTTGTTTTAATGATTTATTTATTTCATAGATCCTACATTCATATGGTAGAATGTTCATGAACGACCTATGCTCTTCCATGAGGGATAACAGACGTCAGTAAGTAAGTAGGTAAGTACATTCTTCATTGAAAGTAATACTCTTTCATATTCATTTAACAAATCATAATGAAATAGATTTCATCATTGTCATCTATCTATCTATATATATAAATATTAAATTTAATTTATATCCACCCCCTACTATAAATGAACCAATCAAATTTATTTCCTTCAAACACTTGCCCACACATTAATTGATCCCATATTTCCCATTTAGATTAAAGTGTGATTATGTTATATAACTAAAAATAGAAATGTCATTGTCTAAAACAATTGATTTTATTCAGGAAATTATAAGTGGTTTATGTTATACTAGTAGTTGAAAGTAATACTTACGCCTATCACTCTTCATGGAGGAGTACAGACCTTCAACAAGTATTCTCTATCAAACTCTATTCTGACCAATCACTTCGAGTTCTTCTCAGTTGCTATTCATCTTTTTCATGTTTGCTTTCAATTCTTGATGTAATGTGTTTTTTGATCTTGCTATTTTCCTTCGGCGTTAAGGATTACAATTGAGGGCTTATCTTGTGACACAGATGGGTGCTTTCCTCAATATGTGTCCTATCCACTTCCAGTGCTTCTTCCTGATTTCTGCTTCCAGTGGGATCTGATTTGTTCTCTTTCGCAAAGTAGGTCGTTGCTGATAGTGTCTGGTCAACAGATCCGAAATATTTTGCGTAGGCAACTGTTATTAAACATTCGTATATTCTGGATGATGGCTTTCGTCATTCTCCACGTTTCCGCCCCATACAGTAGAGCTGTCTTGACATTTGTATTGAATATTCTGACCTTGGTGTTGGTTGACAGACAGTTGTTTTCAGTTGTAGATGTTTTTCAGTTGTAAATATTCTGCTCTTGCTTTGCCGATCCGCGCTTTCACATCTTCATCAGATCCACCATGTTCATCAATAATGCTGCCCAGATATATAAAGGATTTTACATTTTCCAAATCTTCTCTGTCATGTATGATTCGATTGGTGCATCTTGTGTTGTATAGGAAAATCGTGCTTTTCCCTTTGTGTATGTTGAGACCTACTGCTGCTGAGGCTGCTGCCACACTTGTCGTTTTCTCCTGAATTTGTTGTTGCGATTGCGATAGAAGGGTCAGATAATCTGCGAAGTCTAGATCGTCCAGCTTCATCCTAGATATCCACTGTATCACATACTTTCCCCACCCCGAAGATGTCAACGTCTTCATGGTCCAATCGATCATCAGAAGAAAGAGATATGTGAAAGTTTTTATATCTTCTAAAGTTTCTCCATTAAGTGTGATTTCATTTATGCATGTTGTATTGCATTGAAGAATCTTACTTTTCTCCATTGCTATGCTTTATATCATATGAAAATTCAAAATAATATGATTAACAAGACTAAGTATACAAATGATGGATCGTGGCTAGAAGTGGAATCTAGGACGTGCGTTTCGTCCTATTTGGAACTCGTCAGCTGGATGTACCCGCATCTCAGATTTGGTAGTCACTCTTGGACTCGAACCCAGTACCATTCGCTTCGAACGTCATCACATTATCGGCTCAGCTACTGAGTCCTGATAGCCACTTGCTTGTGCAATGGGGTGAATTTGAATTCACTTGGTATTGTTTGGCTTGTATCTTCCCATTGAGGTTTTAGACTGCAATTGATCAGTTTGTCATTCGCATATGTGCTGGGTTGAAGTCCCAGAGTGAACATCAACTCTCTGAGATGCAGGTACATCCAGATGACGAGTCCTAAATAGGACGAAACGTGAGTCCTGGATTCCACTACTAGCCACTATCCATCATTGTTTACAAAAAGCTTGTGAATGAAGGCAATATCGGGGCATACATGCACAGTATGCACATATGCCAATAACCGACTGATCAATTGTAGTCTATAACCTCAATGGAAAGATACAAGCCAAGCAATAGCAAGTAAGTATATGAATTATGAAAACGGATCATCATTTTGGATTGTCTCCTTCCAAGATTTAGAATAAATACAATTTATTATGGTAATTTAAAGTTTCAATTGAATAACAAAAGAGATCGAAATTGTTTAGATTGACGACTAATTGACTAATGAATTCAATAACAGAATAGATTGATTCATCAAATGATTTCAATTACATAGTAACTACATTATTGATTACTATTTGAACCTCTTCATTATCATAAATATATAACGTAATTCAGTATTGATTATGCATAAATCACATTCGTATCTTACAATAAGTATTATTAACATTGTTGGAATCGATCTATAATAATAGTAAAATGGTAATCTGATACTTCGGATCCGTTGGCCAGACACTATCAGCAACAACCTACTACTATGGGAGAGAACAAACCAGATTCGAGTTGAGGAAGAAATCAGGAAGAAGCGCTGGAAGTGGGTAGGACACAGATGGAGGGAAGCACCCAACTGTGTCACAAGACAAACCCTCACATGGAATTCTCAAGACCAAAGAAAAAGAGAAAGACCAAAGAACACATTACGCCGAGAAATGGAGATAGACATGAGAAAAATGAACAAGAATTGGATGGAACTAGAAAAGAAGGCCGAGGACAGAGTGGGTTGGAGAATGCTGATCTGCGGCCTATGCTCCATTAGGAGTAACAGGCGTAAATAAGTAAGTAAGGTTATTTGATAATCGTTATCTGCGTGTAATTGAAAGATATATATGTAAATATATATTCTAACAGTTGAATTCATGAATCGATCTAAGCTAAACAACCACTGAAAACCTGGAAGTATTCGACGGCCATCTCATTCTAGTCTTGAACGTCTCAATGATCTCACAACAAAGAGACTCGAACCCAGGACCTTCAGTCTCGTGTGTGAATGCTTAATCTCTAGAGATTAATGAACCGGCATCTAACCATTTTAATATTTAACTTCAGACAATTTACTATATTACTCCACCGTTCACCATTGTCTTCAGTGAATGACTGCATCACAACAGACACGGTTTAACTTTATTGATCATGACTTCTCGAATAGAACTTTAGGAAATTCATTTTGAGTCTAGTCACACTAATGTACACATGATTATTATCAGACTGATAATTAGTAATGATTGTAGCTGAATTCATGTATATAACCACTGAAATATTTCGTAAGGAGATTGTTTCATTTCCATATCAAATAATATCACTTAAAGAACCACTAAGTTTTACAGACAGATTCATAAGAATAAGACAAATGGCAAGTTAAACTATCAGGGTTATATATATGTTGTTATGATAGGGGTGTATTTGTTTCTTAATAGACACTCAATCTAACTAACATTTTTTATTGAAATCATGAGTCAATCGAAACTAGACCACCATGGAAAACCTGGAAGCACTGGACGGCCGTTTCGTCCTAGTATGGGACTCCCCAGCAGTGCTGTGACCAGTGGAGTTAATCCGTGTCGTATAGAAACAGGTGTCTACCTTAGTACAATGGAAGATGGTCGCGCAATTTCGTGGATTGATTGAGGTTAAACATTAACACCACTGGATGCCGGCTCAGTGATCTAGTTGGTTAAGTGCTTGGCGCGAGACTGATAGGTCCTGGGTTCGAATCTCGCGGGGTGCAGGATCGTGAACGCGCACTTCTGAGGAGTAACGTACTAGGACGAAATGGCCGTCCAGTGCTTCCAGTTTTTCCATAGTGGTCTAGCTTCAATTGACTCATGATTTCAATCAAAAACTTAACAATCTTCACAACACCTAAACTGATAACTATCATTTAATTCCTCACTGCATTTTTTGTACCTTTCTTTTCTTCTTTTTTCTATGTTGAGTATTAATCTGACAAGCATAACTTAGATCATCATCATCGTCTTTTGCTTCTTCTTCAATGGTCATGATTATTTTTTATTGAGATCATGAAACGATTGATGTTAGACCATCACAATTGAAAACCTGGAACCACTGGACGGCCGTTTCGTCCTATTGTGGGACTCCTCAGCAGTGTGCATCCACGATCCCGCGAGCGGGATTCAAACCCAGGGCCTTCGGTCTCGCGTGCGAACGCTTAACCAACTGGACCACTGAGTTGGCATCCAATGGTGATAGTTTCTAACACCAACCAATCCACAAAATTGCGCGACCAACTTCCGTTGTACTGAGGTAGATACCTGTCTTTACCCGACAAGGATTAGCTCCACTGGTCACGGCTTCTCACTCTAACTCCGAGAATTCCCTCACGAAGCTAGTCACTAGTGAGCACATGTTGATTACTAGTATAGGGGTTGTGGAGATTATTAAGTTTTTGATTGAGATCATGAAACGGGATCGTGGATGCACACTGCTGAGGAGTCCCACAATAGGACGAAACGGCCATCCAGTGCTTCCAGGTTTTCAATTGTGATGGTCTAACATCAATCGGTTCATGATCTCAATCAAAAACTTAATAATCTCCACAACCCCTATACTAGTGGTCATGATTATTATTTTGCTTATATGGTCTATACGATAAACACTAAAAGGTATTTCATTATATTCTTTGTATTTAAATAAATATAACTATTGGATTATACATAATATCTTTGTGTATGTATACTTATATGTATATCCATATGAGTGCTTGTTGTTATGGTTGTGGTTGCTGTGGTGGTGGTGGTTGTCATACTTTCATTAATTTTAACCTGAAGCCATAACATTCCATTCTTTTATCAATGTACATTATTGTATCTATCTCCATATACATACTTTATATGAATAAAAAAAGAAACATTCTATACTCATTTTTGCTTAGATTCACTATGCCATTTATTGATTGATACTTACAATTACTCAAACTATGTATCTAATCAAGTTGGTAACATCTTTCTTTCTTAAAGAAAGAAAGAAAGAAAGAAAGAAAGAAAGAAAGAAAGAAAGAAGATAGTATCATAGTAATAAGTCTATTTTGTCAGTGTAATTCTATTCATCTTGTCATTAATCAATAAATCGATTGAGATCATGAATTGATTAATGTTAAATGATTATTGAAAACTTGGAGGTTTTGAATAGCTATCTAGTTCTAGTATGGAACTCCTTAGTAGTGCACATCCATGATATTGCTTGAGGAATTTGAAGTTAGACATTAAAATTGTTGGTCTAGTGGTTAAGTGCTCGCGCATGACACCACTAGGTCCTGTGTTTGAATCTCGTAGGAGGCGAGGTCGTGGATGCGCACTGCTGAGGAGTCCCAAAATAGGATGAAACGGCCGTGCAGTGCTTCCAGGTTTCCTATGGTGGTCTAGCTTTAATTGACTCATGATCTTAACTGTTGATATGTTTAAAACATTAGCACATATGATTTTAGTCAAATAGGAAACAATAATAATAATAATAAAACATTTGAACAGCTTTACATACGAAGTCCTCAAGGGTTGCTTTGAATAATAGAAACTAAGATAGAACAAATCTGTTACTACAAATAAGAAGTATTATATAATAACTACATGTAATGGAAACTGGAATAGATGCTTCTTTTGTTAGATACAATGAAATTATAAGAAGCATTCATGATTTAATTCTAACTTTCTCAGAACAAACGTGCTATACTGTGGTTTATACTACTAATGTCGTCAGATATAAGTAGTATATGACGCTAGTCACGGATAAAATGTCTGACAATAGAAGACTGAGAAGATCGGAGAGGGAAGAATAGGAACAGAAAGCAATTGGCATGGAAATACAGGCAACAATGAATTCTGAGACAATTAATGAATATTTTGCAAATGAAGTATTAGAGTATGGTTTTTAGAATTTATCATGTAACTCTGTCCTCATCTAAGTTCACCTTTATTACATTAAACTCCATAGTATCATCCACTTAACTGGTTACTAATCAGGGCATGTAAATTGCAAATGTTTCAAACAGTGATTGGCTAATAATAAATATATATAGCTTTCTGTTATATCCCAATGAATAGGGAAAATTGTGTTTCCCATGTTTCGTAACCTAATATAAGCCACTTCTTCAGAGTAAATAAATAACTGACATTAAATTAACACAAAAGAAATCATATTTATTTTGAAACATTGGCACCGATACTGTGGTGTGTACTACTAATATTGACAGATATAAGTAGTATGTATCATCAATCGAAAGTGAAATACCTAGTAGCAGAAAGTTAACAAGATCGAATGAAAGAGAAAGAGAAAAGAAAATGAATGGTATGGAAACTAAGGGACAATGAAGTCTGTGACGGTTAATTGACATTCAGCAAATGTACTATTTACTGTATGGTTATTAGATTTTACTAAGTGATTCTGTAATTATATATATATACCTATGAGGCATATGTTGTAATGCAATTATTGTGAAAATTATAGTAGTTTCAATGGTTGAGATCATGAGTCAATTGAAGCTAGACCACCACGTAAAACCTGAAAGCACTGGACGACTTTTTCGTCCTAGTATGAGATTCCCCAGCAGTGCGCATCCACGATCCCGCCTCGCGAGATTTGAACCCAAGATCTATCAGTCTCGCGCTAGAATGCTTAACCTCTAGACCACTGAGCCGGTCGACATCCAGCGATGTTATTGTCTAACGGCCATTCAATGCTTCCAGGTTTTCCATGGTGGTCTAGCTCCAATTGACTCATGAATTCAACAATTGAATTCCTATATTATCTACAAAACCCCTCTCTGAATATAAAGTGATGTTTCACAAGAAGATAGTGTTCATGCAGACGAAGATAAATAGGGTGTCCATTTTATCTGATACAATTTTCTTCACAGTTGGAACAGTTTATTTTGTAGTTGGAATTTGGCCAACCAATCAAGAATAAAGTCCGTATGATAGACTGTCAGTCATATAATCCCAAAGTTTGTGCTGATGGTATTGTTCAAGAAAATCATGAAAACTTTACACTGAACCCATACAAATCACAGAACGAAACTTCACCAAAGTCATCCGCTTAAACTACAAATCGTCTGTACTAATGCAATTTTTTGAATCATATTCTAATCTATTGGATGTGTCAATGTCCCACTGATGTACTTTCAATAGTAGTACAAAATCAAACAGTTAAATGTAATGCTTAGAGATTAAATTTATATTTTAAGGGTCATATTTTTAAATATAGAGATTACGATTTGTGACTCATAGCCAGTATTCATTACTCTCAATATCAGTGTGTGTTATCTACTGAATATGTCTCTTTGTTGAAACACAGTAGTCCTCAAATTGGTAAACAGCCAAGGAGTTCACGATTGTTGTTATTATTGTAGTATATATATATATATATATATATATATATATATATATATATATATATATATATAACACAGTTGTTAGGAAACGGGTACTAGGTAAGGATGGCAAATCAATTGATGAAGTAGTGAAACTTGATCAGTTGAGATGGCTGGGACACGTGTTACGTATGCCCAACGACCGACTGCCTCGACGTGCTATGTTCATTGGTATAGGAGTAGATTAGAAGAAAGCTAGAGGCGGCCAAACCAAAACATGGCACAAGTCCATGAAGTCACTGACAAGTAGACTGAGCCATGTTGGTAGGTGTAGACTACTTGGTTGGGGACCGCGAGATGATAGCAACCGATGGTCAGAGACCTTGAATGACATGGCTCAAAATCGTTTGCAATGGCACAGGTGCATCCACTCCTTGTGTTCTCCCAAATTCTAAACTTCTGAATTCTCCTTGTCTCTTTTTTTTCTCTTTCCAAGTTTATTTCACTGGATTATACTCTGAATAACATCTTCTAACCGTTGTGTTTCCGATTACTGCTTATACTCTTACCGCCTCTACCACTACGGGATTTGGATGGACAACTGCATCTCTGTGTTAATGTGGTATGGCAACTCGAACTGATGTACGTACATACGAAGTTCTACGTTGTTTCTAACTGACTGATAAAAGAAACCCCTAACCTGATTTCATAACCATAACTCCTAACTTTTGTATTTTTTTTTTCTAATTTTAATTCCTTCCAACTAATTCATAACTGTATTATTACCTTAGTAACTAATTGAAATTTTTCAAGGTTATCTTACCATGTAACTATTAGAAAAAGAAAAAAAAGATGGTTACATAAATCAATATTTAATCACTAAGTTAGATTATTCCATTTTATTTATTAAAATCATCACATCATTTATGACAAATTCTAAAGATCAGATGACAAACTTTTTTTTTTAGAAAAAGAAAGAATTCCATTCATCGAATTATAGAACTTACATTGTAAATATCTAACTATCTGTAAAGAGATTCAATTATACTTTGTTGATATGAACCATTTATTCTTAATTTTAATACTATTATGGTATATATACTACTTATTTTGTTAGATATAAGTAGTTAGTAGCTTCAATCAGAAATAGAAAGAAATGCTAACAGGAAGAGAATAGAAAGGAAATTTAAGAGCAATCAAGATAACGAAAGAATTACAGGAATAATGAATTATATAAAGGACAACACAATGTAGATGTGCAAATGATGTATTCGACTTATGATTTTCATATTTTACTAAGCCACCGTGTGGGGTTTGTTCATTACATTCGTTGTCGCTGTCAAAGAGAAGGTGGGTAGGGTCCGATTCTGCAGACGTTTGGGGCGAGGCAGAGGGGGAATTGGTGCGATCTGTTTAGGGAGGGAGACGTCGAGGGGGATGTTCTGACGGGTGGCGGCGCTGGGTGTATCAGTCACTGTCTATAGAGAAAGGAAGTGAGACGTCCGGGTACTGGGTGGGCATCGAAGTTATATGACCGTGCAAGTGGACAGAACTATGGAGGTCAGTGCGCCGGCAGACTTGGCATTTCGGTGTGGGGCGCGGTACAGACTGAGATAAGGAAGAAATTGGTACGGCGAGCAGATCAACCTCGGAAGCGACTGCCTAAAGGAGGGCGAGTGTGGTGTTTGCTACTTACATCGATAGATATAAGTAATAGATAGCACCAACAGAAGATGGAATATTTACCAGTAGAAGATTGAATTCAAGAGAACAGGAATAAAACTGGAGAGTAATCGGAATAACGAAAGAATCAGGGGAATGGTGGAGTACATAAAAGGCAACCCATAGAAACCGTGCAAATGGTGTGTTCAATGTATGGTTTCCATATTTTATGAAGGCAATCTACAGTTCCGCATTTAACGATAAGTTGTTTTCCTCCACCTGACGTCTTCATTCGCTACATTATAAGTCATCATACAGAATATAATAAAACTTGTAACTAAAAGACTGCAATCATGGCAACTAACTTAAGCATCATATATATATATCGATAGCACCGGGTACTTTTATATGGATTCCATGACAGAAACTTCGTTCCAGGTTTCATGCTGTATTAATTAAGCTTGGACAATGAATTTTATTTGATAATTAAACTAACGAGTTCAAAGAATGTAATACTAATAACGAGAAAAGGATATATTTCATTCAACCGCTAGTCGTCCAATATCATCATCAATAAACAAGCAAAATTTGTTTTCTTCTTTTGATTAAGATCATGAATCGATTGATGTTAGACCATCATTGAAAACCTGGAAATATTAGACAACTGTCTCGTCGGTCAATCTAGTGGATTGGTTGAAGTTAGACATTAACACTGTTGGATGTCAGCTGAGTGATCTAGAGGTCAAGTGTTTGCACACGCGACTATAGGTCTTGGGTTCGATTTCCAAGAAGGGGTTCGTAGATGTGCACTACTGACATATCCCATACTAGGATCAAATGGTCACCCAATCATTCCAGGTTTCCAATGGTAATTCAACATCAATCGATTCATGATTTCAATCAAAAACTTAACAAACTCTACAACCTCATGCTGAAAACCATTGTCTGTCGTTTTCTTTTACAGTTAATTCTCTATTCTAAAATCAATTTTATTCCAAAGATTGACCATTGACCATATCAACACAACTTTGGCAATTTCGCATAAATACTAAGTATATTTCAAGTAGATTAGATTTATACTCTCCACTTATGGCAGTAGGAAAACTTCTATTCTTAACCAATTGTCCACATGGGCTCCAGGATAATGAATGAACAAACGGTGTATGAACCAATTGTTAGTCACAGAATACCATGTGACTGCATCTACTGACGTTGCTCCACTACCTTGTGGATTAGACCTTTAGGTGAAAGGCTCCGAGTGTGTCCTCCCTCCCTCCGAAGAAAACCACCTGTTTCTGTTAGAGCACCCAATCAATATCACAGCGTACACACAGATCAGGTGACTTGTGTAGCGCATATATATTCGGTACCCCTTTATACCAATATTTTTTGATATAAAACATACCGATGTTGTTTTTATTGTTGATTTATCTACAACGTTATATAAAGAGTATTGAATAGTACAATATCACATATCAACTAATTACGAAGTGATAAATTTGAATCAGATGACTACTAGTTAGTATATTCAATTTCAACTTTATACATGTGACCCAGTTTAAAGGGTACATTTTAAAAAAAAATAATTAAAATTCCATTCTCATTTTAATTTAGTTACTATGTAAGAAGATAGGATAGTTACATAAATAGAAAAGTATTCTGGCATCTATTCGTCCATCCACCCTATCCATCCACCCACCCCATTCACCCATCCACCCATTCATCTATCCGATGGTTGATTATTAATTGTGGGAAACATAAATTAGATTATAAGACTTAAATTAAGTAGAATGAAATGGGAAATGAGAAAAAAATCATTTGGGATTACTATTTTATGATATTTTGTTATAATATCCACAAAAAGAACCTCTTCTGATATGAATCAACATAGTGACTAGCTTCAAGGTGTATATCGTGGAGTTTTAGTGAGAAGTAATGACCAATGAAGTTCAGTCGAATCTGTTGTGAGATAGTAAATCACTGAAGACAATGGTGGATATGTCGTTCAATTTCATGGATTGGTTGAAGTTATACATTAACACTGACCAACTCAGCGGTGTAGTGGTTAATCATTCGCGCGTGAGACTGATATGTCGTGGGTTCGAATCTTGTGGGGTGAGATCGTGGATGCGCACTGTTGAGGTAGTCCCATACTTGGACGAGACGGCTGTGCAGTACTCCCAGTTTTTCCATGATGGTCTAGCTTCAATTGACTCATGATCTCAACTATTGAAATTACTACAGTCTCCACAAAAACCCCTTCTGATTATTATTTGTTTTTCTTTCCTTTTTTCTAGTGGAAATTTCTTTCTTGAGTAAAAACTAAAAATAATTAATGGTTTTGTGGATTTGTGAAGATTGCCGTATTTTCCATAGTTACAATCATGACTCGATCTAAGCTAGACTTTGGTTTATACTACTGATGTCGCAAGATATTAGTAGTATGTATTATCAATCGAATGTCAAATGCCTGGCAGCAGAAGGTTAAGAAGATCAAAGAAACGAGAACCAGAACAGAGAATGATTGGTGTGAAAACGAAGGTACCATCAAATTTGAAAAAATTGATTGACGCTTTGCAAATGAAGTATCTACGGCATGGTTCTTAGATTTCATTAAGACATTCTGTAATTTTATATTGGAATACATTCGATTGTCCCCACTTTTGTTCTCTTTCGCTAAAACACCACCATTGAAATCCTGGAAATCCTGAAATGTAGTTTCGTCCTAGTATGAAACTACTTAACAGTGCGCATCCACGAATAAATGTGATCAATCTTTGGAGTAATTTTGACAAAGAATTTGTGACGACGGACCACGAGTGAACTGGAGGAAGCTGTAGGAGGCTCAACAGGAGCCGAAGATATCCTGTCTAATCACCTTTTGGTAGAATATTCTAGAATTCCTATGTGTAGCTTCCTGATTGGACGACGCTAATAACCCCCTGTATGCGGATTGGTGGACTGTAATGATGATTTCGTTCTTACTAAAAACTATAAATACCTGACAATTTTGTACTATAATTGACACTGTTTGGAATAATATTCATTTCATTAGTCTTCTGTCTTCTTATAGCGACTTCGAAGGGTTTTGGTGTTCTAGTGCTCTGTTATACGCGGTATATCAAGAAAATAACCTTCAAGATATAACAGAATTGATATCAAGTAGAAAAGTATTGGAACCTAGTGACTACATCATAAGAACTAATGAGACTGTAAATGTATATAATTCTTTCAAATATTAGAGTAAAATAACTCTACAATACTCTTTAATCTTCAACAGATCTCTAATTAGTGTCCATTTTAAGTCAACTATGCACTAGTTCGTACCCAACTGCGTCACAAGACGAGCCCTCACATGGAATCCTGAAGGTCAAAGGAAAAGAGGAAGACCAAAGAACACATTACGCCGAGAAATGGAGATAGACATGAGAAAAATGAACAAGAATTGGATGGAACTAGAAAAGAAGGCCCAGGACAGAGTGGGTTGGAGAATGCTGGTCAGCGGCCTATGCTCCATTGAGAGTAACAGGCGTAAGTAAGTAAGTAAGTAAGTAAGTAAGTAAGTAAGTAAGTAAGTAAGTAAGTAAGTAAGTAAGTAAGTAAGTAAGTAAGTAAGTAAGTAAGTAAGTAAGTAAGTAAGTAAGTAAGTAAGTAAGTAAGTAAGTAAGTAAGTAAGTAAGTAAGTAAGTAAGTAAGTAAGTAAGTAAGTAAGTAAGTAAGTAAGTAAGTAAGTAAGTAAGTAAGTAAGTAAGTAAGTAAGTAAGTAAGTAAGTAAGTAAGTAAGTAAGTAAGTAAGTAAGTAAGTAAGTAAGTAAGTAAGTAAGTAAGTAAGTAAGTAAGTAAGTAAGTAAGTAAGTAAGTAAGTAAGTAAGTAAGTAAGTAAGTAAGTAAGTAAGTAAGTAAGTAAGTAAGTAAGTAAGTAAGTAAGTAAGTAAGTAAGTAAGTAAGTAAGTAAGTAAGTAAGTAAGTAAGTAAGTAAGTAAGTAAGTAAGTAAGTAAGTAAGTAAGTAAGTAAGTAAGTAAGTAAGTAAGTATGCACTAGTTCGTAATGAAATGGAGTTTTTTCCCACAAAGAAATAACACCTTCTGTGATACTTCTATGATACAGCTGAAATAAAAAGGCTGATCTTAAAAGTAATGTATAATCCCTTATCTCATGTAATTTCTTGAAGGGAAACAAAAAAGTGAAAGGCCAAAGAACACACTGTGTCAAGAATTGGAAGCAGACATGAAATGGATGAATAATAAGTGGAAACGATTGCTCAGAACAGAGATTGATAGAGAATGCTGTTAGAAGATCTGTACTCCTCCATGAGGGGGGTGACAGACGTAAGTAAGTAAGATCATTTGATATTTTAAATTCAATTCTGAACCACTACATACAATTGACTTCTGTTCAGTTTTCTCATCAATTATCTTCACGAATAGACGTTATTGTTTAGCATTGAACATTGTTACTCTATATGAACACTTCTAAGCTAATAATAACTTATTCCATGTAACCTTCATGAGTAATTGTCTCCCTATAAGATCAAAATCAATCAAATACTTCATAAACATCCTTTTAAGTAGACAATTATTTGGAAATTTTCACCGTTTTTGTTAACCATTCATCGAGTATCACATTTTAAAAGCCGTTAAAACTTAAGCGGGGTTTCAAAATTAGTAGTATCTTATATCTGTCATATAAATATAGAGATATGTATAGACAACTTGGTGGTCTAGGAGTTAAGTGCTCAAGCATGAAATTGAAGATCTCCGGTTGGAGTTCCGTATGCTGAATTGTATGTATTCACTGTTGAAGAGTCTCATACTTGGACAAAATGACCGTTCAATGCTTTCAGGTTTTCCATAATGATCTAACTTAGACTGCTGACTCATGATTTGAACCTAAGCAAAAATAGCCAATGGACATCTACCATACCGATCATAACATGACAAGAATTTGACAAGTTGAAAGTGAAAAATCAATAACAGAGTGTAGTTCAAGATAAGATTTTAGTTAAATAACACACCAAAAAAAATCAGACATTCTCTTACTTTGGATTGAGATCATGAACCGATTGATGTTAGACCACCTTTGGAAACCTGGAATCACCGGACGGCCGTTTCGTCTTATTCTGGGACTCCTCAGCAGTGCGCATCCACGATCCCGCTCGCGGGATTACGCAATGAGATGAAATTGGAAAATATACGGAGACTATTAATTACTGAACAAGACTACCGATCCATGATCTCGAATAGGAATCGAACTTAGAAGTTATTGGTTTTATGGAAAGTTCGATACTTGTTTCTTTTTAACCATCGAAATGGCTAAGTGAACTTTTCTACTTCCTTTCCTATTCGTCATAATCTACAATGTCATTTATTGAGTAGGTGTCATATTCTCTAATTGATTGATTACACTCACTTAAGACCACTAATCATATTACAAGAATTTTACTGAGACTTACTTACTTACGCCTGTTACTCTTCGTTAATGAGCATAGGCCGCTCACAAAAACACATTGTCGCCGTAAAAGGTTACACTATTAGCCTGTAAACTGTGATCTTTCTGAGTCAGTGATGTTTGCGGACTCTTTGTGATTAAGGTTATTTTGTTTCGTATGTTGCTACCTTTAAGAAATTATTATGTCGTATCCAGTAGTTTTAGTGTTGAGATAGAACAACCCATCTAAAAACAATAACGACTAGTATTTAAATGGTCGGCCTAAAACATTAGCTTGCTAGTTTGACCATGACTTAAGTATGGTGGCTTTAACTCCACCTGTAGCTCTTCTAGAGTTACTGCCGGTCCCAAGCTCGGGTAAAGGAGGAGAGTCGGGCATGGGGTTAGCGTCCCCATCCCGTAGAAAACTAACTCGCTAAAAAAAACGCTTACCAGAAAAAATAATTCAAATTTTACTGAGAATTAAACTATATTTAGATATTCCCATAAGTGGTTAGGGACTGGCTGATTGGGATCGATATTTAATGTTGGGAACTGTTAAGTATCAGAATGAGTTTTGTGGAGATTTTTAGTAAATTTCACAGGTTGAAATCATGAGTCAGTTGAAGCTAGACCACCATTGAAAGCCTGGAAGCACTGGACGGCCGTTTCGTCCTAGTATGGGACTCCTCAGCAGTGCGTATCCACGAACCCGCCCCCTGCGGGATTCGAACCCAGGACCTACTGGCTTCGCGCGCGAGCACTTAACCATTAGACCACTGAGCCGGCATCCAACGGTGTTAATGTCTAACTTCAACCAATCCACGAAGTTGCGCCATCGAACACCAATGTCTTCAGTGAGCTGATATCTCACAACAGACCTGGTTGAACTCCACTGGTGAAGTCTTCTCACTAGAACTCCAGAAGGTTCTCCTGAAGTCAGTCACTAGTGAGCAGTTGATTATTATCAGAATGAGTTTTGTGGAGATTTTTAGTAAATTTCACAGGTTGAAATCATGAGTCAGTTGAAGCTAGACCACCATTGAAAACCTGGAAGCACTGGATGGCCGTTTCGTCCTAGTATGGGACTCCTCAGTTGAAGACTGTAATGTATCAGAACCTAGATTTCGGTAGTTTTGTTTTCATTTTTCATATGGCTACTATTTATTTTGTAAGTAGTATCGAAATCTTATTAAGATTTTCATGTGAAGTAGTTCGAAGATGTGCCAATATCTACTCAAAATATTTTGTGAAGAATGAATAAATACACCTAATTGTTACTGATTTTGAGCAGCTTCACTTAAAGTCGTACATCGTAAACCATAGATATTTATATTCAGACACTGGTTGGTTTGATAGTCAGTGAATTTATCAGTTCATGAAGAGAAACGAAAAATAGGAAGACCAAAAATAAAACACATTGCTTTGGGAATTGTAAGCAAACATCAAAAAGATGAATAAAAACTGGAGACAAATGGAAACAATTGCCCAAGATGGAGTTCGATGGAGAATCCTAGTGGATGGCCTATGCTCCTCCACGAGGATTTGAACAGGCATAAATAAGTAAATGAATAAGATTATGTCAGTCGATCACTTGTTTTGATCAGGTGACCAACAGACTTATTTCAGGCTGTTATTAGGTCGGCCACTGTTATTTATCAAGATAGGAAATAAATTACTGTGTACAATATACATGACCAGGCTAATTGATTCTCTGCATCTTCAACTAATTCATCATTTCTACCATGTAACCTTGTATTATCCTCAGCACTGATCATTCGGTTATGGTTTCATTGTTCAAGAGAAATGATTCAAATACATTGATAGTAAAACACTCTAGTCTCGTGTCTATTCGTTGCTTTAGAAGTTCTAGAACTAATGTCAAAAGATTGTCACCTAATTATGGGATAAGTATCATGAATGTATGAAATTAACAAAGATAATTGTCACGTTAGATTTTATCTTATACTGGTATTAATTGAGGTGACTAAAGTGAGGAGCATTAGATAATTGCCTAATCACTATTAGCTTTAAATTTTCTATCAAAGAGTAAATACCACTTTTACATAGAATTGAACTTGTGAACTTCAAGTATTACTTACTTACTTACTTATTTACGCCTGTTACTCCTCGTGAAGGAGCATAGGCCGCTCACTAGCATTCTCCATCCAACCCTGTACTGGGCAATCCTTTCTAGCTCCGTCCAGTTGTAATTCATCGTTTTCATATCTGCTTCTATTATCCGACGCAATGTGTTCTTTGGCCTTCCTCTTTTTCGCTTCCCTTCAGGATTCCAAGTTAGGGCTTGCCTACTGATGCAGCTTGATGATTTGTGTAATGTATGTCCTATCCATTCCCATCGTCTTTTCCTAATTCCTTCTTCAGCTGGAAACTTGTTTGTTCTCTCCCACAGAAGGCTGTAAGCTGATGGTATCCGGCCAATGGATGTTGAGTATCTTACGTAGACAGCTACTTATAAATACTTGTACCTTCTTGATGGTGGTTGTTGTAGTTCTCCATGTTTCAGCTCCGTACAGTAGAACTGCCTTGACGTTCGTATTGAAGATTCTCACTTTGATATTGGTTGAAAATTGTTTTGAGTCCCATATGTTCTTCAGTTGTAGGAATGCGACCTTTGCTTTGCCAATCTTCCCCTTTACATCTGCATCTGAACCTCCTTGTTCATCCATTATGCTTCAGACGTATGTGAAGGATTCTACGTCTTCCAGAGTTTCTCCATCAAGAGTGGTTGGATTGCTGTTCTCCGCTTTGAATTTGAGGGCCTTGGTTTTCCTGTTGTGTATGTTGAAGCCTACTGATGCAGAGACTGCTGCTACACTGGCTGGCTTTATCTGCATTTGTTCATGTGTATACGATAGGAGGGCTAGGTCATCTGCGAAGTCCAAATCGTCTAATTTATTCGGAGCTGTCCATTGTATTCCGTGTTTTCCCTCAGATGTCGAGGTCTTCATAATCCAGTCAACCACCAGAAGAAAGAGGGAAAGAGAGATTAGACAGTCTCGTCTGACTCTGGTCCTTACTTGGAATGTATCTGTCATCTGTCCCCCATGCACGACCTTGCACTGTAGTCCGTCATATGAGTTCCGGATAATGTTGACAATCTTCTCAGGAACTCCGTAGTGTCGAAGAAGTTTCCATAACGTCCTCCAAACTACACTGTCAAATGCCTTTTCATAATCAATGAACTTGATGTACAGTGACGAGTTCCACTCAACTCCGCCTTTAGCTCTTCTAGAGTTACTGCTTTTCCCAAGCACGGGTAAAGGAGGAGGGTTGGGCATGGGGTTAGCGACCCAATCCCGTAGAAAACTAACTCGCAAAAGAGACGCTAACCAGAAAAAAATAACTCAAACAATCTAAACTTCAGGTATTATAATGAGCACAATACCCAGAGATCACTAAACTAAAATCGAACACTATGTTCGATCTTGTATAAATGTTAATTGCTATTTTATGGTGAGTTGCGGTCTGTTTGTCTGATACATAAACCAAGTATGTTTGAAATAAACGATTCGCACAGTGGAAGCTGGTATTGGTGTTCTGGACTCAACCGGCTAGATTAGACTGGACATTAGGCTGTTCATACCGTTTAATACGTCATTATTGTGACACAATGTTAAGATTATATAAATCATACTCTGATTATGTAATAAACTAAACGGGTTAAAAGTCACTACACAAACCATTCAGCCGATAAATATACATTGACGACCAGCCAACTTCTTATCATTTCACATTTAATAATACAACCAAAGTCAATATCCACTTATGCTGAAACTTTTTTTTTTAAAAGATTTCATTGAAGTCATACTGTAATGAACGAGAACACAAGTGGAGACAACCAGTGGTCTGGTTCGTTAAGCGGCTGGCGTGAGACCGACAGGTCTTGGGTTCGAATCCCGCAAAGCAGGGTCGTGGATGCGCACTGCCGAGGAGTCCCACAGTAGGACGAAACGGCCGTCCAGTGCTTCCAGGTTTTCCATGGTGGTCTAGCTTCAATTGACTCATGATCTCAACTGTGTAAATTACAACCAAATGTACATAAACACAAATCTGTGAACCATACAGTAAATACTTCATTTGCAAAATGTCAGTCAACTGTGTCAGACTTGATTGTTCCTCCGTTTCCGCACCAATCATTCTTTGTTCTCGATCTCTTCTATTTGATATTCTTAACCTTCTACCACTAGGCATTTCACTTTCGTTTGATAATACATACTACTTATATCTGCTGACATCAGTAGCATGCATCACAATACATGATCATTTACATCTTAAATTAATAGGTACATTATCGTTTACCAGTTGAATTCGAACAATTTATAACAGTCAGTCAGACAGCTACAATGTAGGACTAGGCAAATATGTGCATCGGTCCATGTTGCCACACCTCATTAGCACAACAAGATGCACACCGGATTCATACAAGTAGTTACTTAAATGATAGTAATGTATAAAAGAATGATTGGATTTGAGGATATAGTACAGGAAAAAAGAATTAGTTCGTAGAAAGAAAGATATGAAGCGATTTTAATCTCTCGGTTTAAGGGGAGACAGATAGTGTATACACCGACGCCATTGTGATCGACTCTGAGCCATGTCACCAAGAGTCTCCAACCATTGATTACGACAGTCACGCGGACCCCAACCAAGTAGTCTGCATCTACCAACATGGTTCAAACTAGAAGTTAGTGACTTTATGGACTGATGCAAAGTTTTGTTTTGGCCATCCCTAACTTTCTTCCAACCATCTCCAACACCGGTTAGCGTTGCGCGTTGTGGTAATCGGTGTTCAGGCATACATAGCACGTGGCCCAACCATCTCAGTCGATGAAGATTCACAATCTCATCAACTGATTTACCATCATCATTCCCTAATACCCTGTGTCTAACCTCACTATTACTTACCCGGTGATCCCAGCAGACGCCAGCAATATTTCTAAGGCATTCTATAGCCTAAGGTAATATGGCAATTTCTTATTCTTTGTATACGATGTAAAAATAATGTTTCTCTCCCGCCTTTATTAGCTTTTTTTACTTGAATTTGTCATTTCACTGGTAACTCAACGGTATAACGATTAAGTTTATGCAACGACGTATGTAGCTCCTGACTTCAGTCTTTGGTATGAAAGTGTATATCCATTTGTGTTTAGTTCATTCCTGTTATAAAATAGATGTTAAGTGTAATTTGTATGAAGTCAGTTCATGACTTCGGTTCCTAAGAAAATTTCTGTTTATATCTATCTACCATAAAAAGGTGAATCCAATAGTATAGTTTCAAGACAGAGATCAAAAGCAGCCATCAAGAAAACGTATTGTACTATTAAATTGGTTATGATTGAAAAGATCAAACCCATGATTCCGAATAGACCTAGACAATGTACAAATGATTACGTCACATCTCATTGCATTTACGAATTTATATATTTCTGCGAACATCGTGTGCTATTACGGGTATGAAAGCTGATGTCACTTCTCGGCTGCCCATACCGTGGAAGGGTATTTCTTGAGGAACCTGAAAAGGAAGTTGGATTAATGTTGGCCTTAACGACCTGGGAGCGTGACCGCAGAGCCCAAGGGACAGCTGCTTGAGGCTGGTCACGCACGACATTTTCGTGGGAGGTTTTTAATATGTTAGCTCCGTTCTGTGGACATACATACATAGGAAAGAGTAATCAAACAATACAATCAAGGGCCATACAATATGTCCCTAAATGGTTTCACAACCAGTTAATATCAAATGATTCAATCCATATAGGATATAGAAAATCATGTTTATCGATAGCAAAACACATAGTTGAAACAGAACACAGTCATTGGCATTAACACAGATTCAAAAATTTTGTATAGAAACTATCAACGACAAGTTCTCAGGTTTATAGAAGCCTTGGTTATTCATAAATTTTAACCATCACCACCACTCCCTTATGTGTACAAAAAACAATTTGTCATTCGTAACTCACTGATGTGACACTGGTGGATGTGTCACTCAAGTTCGTGGAATAGTTGAAGTTATACATTAACACCGTTGGATACCGACCCAATTAGTGGTGTATTGGTTAAGCACTCGTGCGCAAGACTAATAGGTCCTGGATTCGAACCTCGCGAGGCGGGGTTATGGATGCGTACCGTTGAGGAGTCCCATAATAGGACCAAACGTCTGTCCAGTACTTCCTCATAATCTCAACGATTGAAATGACTACAATCTTCACAAAAACCCCTTCTGATATTAATTTGTCATAATCTTGAATTTACTTAATTAATCTCTAAGTGATTTCTACTTGAACTTTCAATTCAATATCCTGACCAGTATAGATGTGTAATGAGATCAATTCCATTTATCTTAGTTGCTTTATTGATATTTATCTAAAAGGGACTAATTACTTTCAATAATGATTATGATGATTATTATTTGTTTTAAAGGATTTCACATGGATAGAGGTGGATTTCAGCACTGAATTTATCGATCCCAATTAAAGTATTGATCATTTAGGCACACATATATTTATATAGAACTAAAACATTCTTATTGGTGTACGGATATGATTAAAAATGTTACAATGAAAACAGACATGTGAAGCGAAGTGCATTGAAGTGAAGTGAAGTGAAGTGGAAATATAGGCAGAAAGAATATCATACATTGATAAAATTAGTAAATAGTCGGAAATCAGAATCTGATGATGATGATGAGGATGATGACGTTGATGATGTTGTTGTTGTTGTTGTTGACGTTGATGTTGATGATGGTGATGATGATGATGATGATGGTTTCATGCTTCTGTTATTGTTTACATTCTTCAACTTATAACTTGATAAATATGTTAACTATGTTATGATCTATGAATTATTCAGATACAACACTATATAATGGTATTTAAAGTGTATCTATCTATCTATGCATAGATGTACACTAGTAACAATCTTATTTCATGTTGTTTCGTTTTTGAAGTGATGATTGTATGAAGAAAAAAATCGAAAGCAAACTAAATGTCATTTTGATTGAGATCATCAACTGATTGATGTTTAGATCACCATCGAAAACCTGGAAGCACTGGACGACCATTTCATTCTATTATAGAATTCCTCAGTAATATGCATCCACGATACCGTTTGCAGGATTCGAACCCAAGGTAATTGGTCACACATGCAAACGCTTAGTCTATAGACTATTGAGCCGGGCATTCAACAGTGTTATTGTCTAACTTTAAATCCTACGAAGGGGATCGTAGATAAGCACTGTGGAGGAATCCTACAATAGGATAAAACAGCCGTCCAGTAAATCCATGTTTTCAATGATGATCTAAAATCAATCGGTTCCTTGATCTCAATCAAAAACACAATAATCTCCACAACCTCATACTGATGAAAGTATATGTAGCTAAATATACTATATAATCAAATGTTATTTAGTATAGTAGATTATTCAATTACCCTTAATATCCTATTATATTAGTATAGATTTATTTATAATAAAGATGGCCGAATAAGTTTCTATTATGAAATATTGAATTTGAACTATCTTTTTTTTCTTTATTTTTCAAACAAAAACAACAGTGAAATTAAATACCGCGCTTTCATTCAATGTTCAATGTTCAATATTCAATCCTACTGTGCAATCTCTTATCATCACATGATTATTGATCATGTGTAATTGAATGTATATTCAGTATGAAATTGTTTTTGTTTGTTTTATTCTTATCAATAAACAGTAGTATATTTATTATTAATAAAAGGAAATATCACATTTATAAAAGAAGATAAACAAGGAACATTTGATAGTTGCTTGATACCTTCCTTCCTCTCTCCTCTCTCTCTCTCTCTTTAATTACATAGAAATAAAGGAACATGTGATAGATTTACTTGTTATTAGTTCAATTACAGTAGTACAATACATATACTTCATTTGTTTGCATATCTATATATCTATGCTAATAAATGATCATCTTTATGCATTGACTGGAATGGATTGTTCAATTGTTGCATTTAAATTAGTCAATAACTTTAACAGTTATACGCCTATAAAGTATTGAAATGACCTGGTACAGTCGATGGTGGGGAGAGTTCGCTCTCCTTCTTGAAATGCTCTCATATGGCCATACCTACCTACGTACATATCCACTACCAAAGAAATCCTATTCATTGTCTTCTTGTGGTGAGGAGGGGTTGTTTACGGCATTGAGATGACGAAAAGCGAGTGTCTGACGATTTAACCAAGGAGAGTTGGAAAACTTGGATACCAAACCAATCGTGCACATTGGCTCCAAAATCATAAGGGAACAAATGATGTATGAACCAATTGTTGATCATCGGCTACCATAAGACTACATCTCTTAACTTTACTCCACTGCCTTATGGATCATACTTTTGGGCGAAAGGCTCAGGTTGTGGGCCCCTTAAGAAATTCATCTACTTCAATGTGAGTGTCCAAACAATATCCTAGACCACACACAAATCAAATAACACATTGTGGCTCATATACATTTAGTATCTCCTTGTATTAATGTTTATGTATTTCTTGTACAATATTGGATGACTATAATTCACTTTATTGAACAAATGAAAACTAGCTAACCGGTAGGATACTATGCAATTAGTAACTTTCGAAACACTTAACCATCTAACATTATAAGATTGTCTAAAGATTCAAAACTCCTTTTTTGTTGTTGCTGAAACCATAACCATAAATCATGGTCAATGTTTCTGTTTAATAAAACAAACCAATTCATCATTGGCTATTGATAGAACGTGTAACAAAACGATTCTGTTATTGATTAAGAAATAATCAATATACTAAAACCAGTACAAATATATATGCATATATACATATACATATATGGGAAAGTTCTAAGATTATTATGGGGCGGGAACC